>JADNRX010000390.1:0-48797 GCA_015501595.1 Hymenopellis radicata
ATATAAGATATCGGGCGTAACAATTTAAAGGAAACATACCACGTCAATACAGCCAATAACCGAGGACCTTTCGTCCAACTTGAATGCTAAAATTTCCTCCTTCTCCTGGAGGGGAAAATTCAAAGCCCTCCATTCCTTCTCAGCCGCCTGCAATCCCCGAACTTTGATATCGCTAGCACCAGGTCGAAGCGTGAGTTTCTTCGGTAGACATATGGTCATGGGCCTCGACGCCAATCAGGACGAAATGGCGCGTCACTTGGAAAAGGCCGACCGAGAGCAAGGACTCGTCTTGGTCCACTGGTATAGTCGCGATAGGTGAGGAGAGAGGCATGATGACTGAAATTTGAGTTTTTTGGTCGGACTTATATGATATTTCAGGAGGAGCATGAATGAAAGCAGAACAAGGCTGCCATGTCACGGATGTCGGAAGAGGGGGACATGGCTAGTTTCCTTTTCGGGCACAACGTCTCTCTTCCGATCACCATCCCGCTTCTTGTCGATCCGCTTGCTTTGCATCAACGTCAAAGTCGGCAAGCCTAACAAAAATGTTGATGCCCGAAAAGATCAACAGTCTGACGCTGACCACGCGCACCATCCTCCAGGACGTGGTCACTTTCGTATCTCTGAATGTATCAACAACGGAAATGGGTTCATCGTTGTCAAATGGCCTCTGCCTCACCGTGGACTTCTCGAGATCTCTGTATCGTGAAACTTGGAACGAAGCAAACTTCAACTTGAGCCTACTGATGACGCCACCCAGTAGCGGTTTCCTGCACAGACCGTAAGGGAACAGACGGAGGGTACGTTCCTCTCGGATTACTTGGCGCGGCTGTACAGCGGTAACAATTAGACACTAGAACTCCAGGTATGGATGGTTTAATTGCTGTCGGTGCTAATCATTGCTTATTAGGACCATTTTCTAGATGGTCGTCGCCCTCTGCCTCGAGGTATTCCAACCTTAGTTGTAGTATATCCGAACAAGAGGGAAATCCTGTACTTTCTCGCACGACGTTCTTCAGCGCGACTTTGAGCTCCAGGCCCCTCACTAGGCGAAACGCAGCAATGGCGCCTAGCCTGTAGAACATCCATCGATAACGAGGGTCCCCCACGCAGTGGTATAGATTGCCTCTCTCTCTTTGGAAGAGGAACCGCGTAGTAGCCTTGCTGGACTCCCAGAAAGCCGCATCAGGAGGTTCATACCAGCCGGGCAGGTCTTCAAGCTCCACTGCACTTACACCATTTGATTACAAGTGTTGACCCGTAAGCCCACTTGCCATTTACTGTTTCCTAGCTTGACCGGTCCTCGTAGATGCTCATCACTCGTTGTCCTCCGAGTCGGTGCTGCTATCGGTGCAGACGGACCGGCATATCCCAATCGCTCCATATGATTTGGCGCCAGCTTGCCAAAAATGTATGCGTCCACTGCAATTCCAATTACGTGTGTCTTACCATCCATACAGGGGAACGAAGCTTCGCTTCCTGTCCAACTCTGTCTACACTTACAGCCGCATTCGGACTGCTCGCTGTGAGGTTAGCCACGTATTCTTCACTGTCCCTCTTCACTCACGCCTGCTCCCGCCCACGACTATTGACGGCGTGGACCGTGGCCACGACGAGATTGTCATTGTCCCGCTTGTTGAAGGTGTGTTTTTGGTCCCATCATGAAAATCGTCTAATTTCCCTATAGCCATGAACACTTTGGACCTGCTGAAAATTTATCCAACTTTGCTCGCGAAGCTTCGCGCATTCTCGAGATATTACTATCCGTGTCCAGCAAAACGATGCTTTTGTACTCTGGGACAAGATACATATTGCCGATTCCGACGTCGCCCGAACATGCGAATGGATCTCTGGTCGCACTGTGGGCGAAACGCGCTGGCGTCGCGGTGATAGTAGAGCTTCCACCTACTCCTTGGACTGGTCACTGGCGGGTATGGCAGAAAGAGCTCCGACGGGGACCGTCGCGAGCCTCGCAAGGACGTCCATCCGCAGCAGAAGGCAGTGCGCCGACGAGAGAGGGAGGAGCGCCAGCCTCTCGTGAGCGTGTCCCGGCTCCCACCAAAGTCATCCGGGTCATGGCCCGCGGCGAGAAACTTGATTAGGAATACTAGAATGGACTTCGCATGGCCGCTTGACTTGGGTTAACTTAAACAAGCGTTGCAGACTGAGATATTATTACAACCTCGTCTTTACCAGGCTCGCTCCAACCCGGACGATCCACATGGTGACTACTCAGACGACCTCTTGGGTTTCGTGTTGGTTTAGACTTTTACGCCTAGCCTTTCTCCCACATCCTTCGAACCCTTCCCTCTCGTTTTACCTTTCCTACGGGTGGCAAAGTACTGGCATCTTTGTTTCGGAGTGCAGCTCGAGGCAGCACGAGTATAAGCACCGTCTGCGCGACAGTAGCATACGAGTAAACGTTGCCTAAGATGGGGAGAATGCGCACATAGACCCTGGCTGAACCAACGTGCATGCGTCTTTTCCTGTGTGGTGGTTAGCTCATGAAAACGAAAAGATCAACAGTTTGAGGCTGACCGCGCGCACCATTCTCCAAGAAGTGGTCACTTTCCAAAGTCTCGTATCTTTGAACGTATCCGATGGTACGGTGTCTCTACGTGCCCTACATTTACTACCTAGTGTTTTCCAGACACAGTCTTCTGGGAAAGCAAAGCGGCATCACGCCACCATTGAAGCTTCGGAACCTGCGCTCATTAGCGAGCCTTCCACATGGATTGATCCCTCGGCGCTGCATTGCCTGTACCACCAATCGCAATGCGCGCAGCATTAATCCAGGCTATCTGTGGGTTGCCGGCGCAAGTTACTGAAGAGTTTTGATGGAGAGTGTGGAATATACCAGGAGCAGCGGATGTTTCTACAAGGTGTCTGGAGCTAGTGGACGGTCTGAATCCCGAATGGTGCCAACCTGCCCCCGGCCTTGACAATCAAGTCAACCGTTTGCTTTGTTTCCAGCTTCGTGTCAAGTGTCCACGTGCCGTTTCTTCCTACGAGGATGGTCTCTTCTATATTGAGTGGTCGTTCAATGCGTTCCTCCGCGGTCCGGGTGCTGAGGCTTGCTCGTAGACGTCTAGTTCGAGGGCTCGTCTGAGGTCCCCTCAGAGCGTTCCTGATCTCCCCCGCCCCCTCCGCAGAGGAACGAGCGTGTCTCTCCTCCGTATTAATTGCTGTTCTCGCAAAGCAGTGGTTCCATCACTATTCCATGCTTCCGTCTTCCCCTACGCGGGCCATGAGCCGCATGGCGCACGCGGCAGTTTTGATACTATTAGTATTACATGGCGTTGGAAAGCTGGCACGTCCCTTCATTTGTCACCCTTCTGTGCATATGTCGCTCGTGGCGAGCCTGGTCGTCTAGCTGGCCATGTCCAATTGTATGCATGCCCTTGCCGCACAGGCGTGTCTGATATGTGTACCCGTCACTTTTCAGCTGTTCAACTTGCACGATGTCACTACCCGCACCTTGAGCTTGCCTTGAGCGGTTTAGAAACGGGACGTGCATTCAAGACGGTAGCGGTATGAATCAAGTCCTCTTCCGACTTGCTGCCGCTGTTTTAATTTAAGTTGTGTGCGCACAGATGACGATGGCTGCTGAGTTCCCAATGATGTTCAGCACAACGAGCACTTCGATTCTACGAACTGGAGCAGGTTGGGAGCAGGGGATTTTTCTGTTTCTGATCCTCGTACCTGTTCATTATGTATTCGATCCGTCCAACGTTGTGGCGCGTTCTATATTAAAGTGCTTGGGCTATATTTAGACAGTCCCCTTGTCGTAAAGGATTTACAGTGGCGTACACCAAGTGCGCCGATGAATAGGGGATGACGTTGGAGCAAAATTGGAGACGCAAATCCTTGATGGATCTTCGGCAAATAACGTTCAAAGAACTGGAAAACGACTGTAAGTTTGAGCTCAGGTGTTGAGATGAAACGATAGCGTCCCTTGACATGCGTCCGATATCGTCCGTCGGCAGGATCTAATCTACCCTGCTCCTACCTTACATAAACCGAGCGACAGCTATCCCACGACCCAGCTTTTCTTCCTCTCCCACTTGGTTACTGCGGTTCGCGGTCGCTCGCACCACCTTTTTCGAAATACCCCCCATCCGCAGCCTTCTAATAATGTCTTTATCAACCTCAGTCGCTCTTTTCTCTACCCTCCTCGCCGTCGGTACGCAAGTCCGTGGCCAAGCCACGGGAACCTACCCTGCCACGCCCTTGGCTGAAAAGACCTTTGCTTATGATGCCCTTGTACGTCTCTTGGGCCTCGGCTCCCTTGGTTTTCTCTGGGCTTTTGCTAACCTCTTTTCAGCCATACCAAGCCGACACCGACACCCAGTTGATCAGGGGGTCCCAATCGGGTTTCAACCAGTGTAACGACACTACCGAGTCGCAATCATCCAAGTGCCAGACCTCTGTCTTCAACAACATCGGCGGCACGTTTTTTCTTTCGTTTCTCATTTTTCACTCGCTCATTTTTTTCTATAGACTTCTGCCTATGGGCTCCCCAGGAGATGGACATCATTGCCAACACCGAGGGTGAGGAAGTCGCATGGTGCACGACGAAGCACGGTGGTCGCCTCATTCCCGAGGGCACCATCACCGGTCTCCAGCTCATCGAGACCTCCGAGTACTTGCAGCTCACTGGCTTCCTCAATGGCCCCAACATCAACATCCAGGCTGGTGACTTTGGTGGCGAGCTCGACCCGCACGGTGCTGACTTGGTAAGCCCCTTACCCTGACCCGCTGAAACGGCCAATTAACCCCGTTCATTTTCCAGCGTGGTAACCCCCTTGGTGGTCTGATGTACTCGACCGCCTGGAGTGGTAACAACGACACCTATCAGCAGGTCTTCGAGTGGCATCAGTGCGTCTCCCCTTAACCTTCGTCTTGATGACTCTAATCCCGTTGTAGGTTCATCGGTGCTGATGGCTTCTGCTTCCGTATTTGCAAGCCTACCTCGACTCAGGATGCTTCTTACTGCCAGCACATCTACGACCGTATCGGCTGCTCTTACAACGACCCCGCTGACGCCAAGGACGGCGAGTTCACTCACTGCCAGGGTGATGTTGGCCTCCCCCCTGGTATCTACGTTGAGGGCGGTGTTACCATGACCTACACTCAGCCTGCTGAGTCTCTCGGCGCGATCACCAGCATGCCTTACACTGCCACCATTCCTCTTTACTCCCAGTGCACGACCTTCGCGAGCACTGCTCTCTTCGCAGACCTTGCCTCTGTCTCTGCCACCCAGAGCGGCGCCTCCACCGCTGCTACTGGCACGAAGTCGTCGACGAAGGGCTCCACCAGCGGAGCAACAGGGACCAGCACCCGCACCTCCAGCGGATCCAGCGCTTCGTCCACCGGCAACGGTGCCATCAACATCGCCGTTGGTGGTTTCTCGATGGTGGGCGTCATCTTCAGCGCCATCTTCCTGTCATAAGTGCCCGGAATATCATGATTCCTATGATCTGATTAGGCCTGCTGTTATGATATCTGATGCCTGCTTGACCTGCTCGTTGAGTGCCGTTCGTTACACCTACCATACCCGTCACCTATTCGTATTACACGGACTACATTTTCTTCTTCTCTCACATTTCAACCTTTTTGGCTATATGTCGATAGGTGTCGGTCATAATCAGGATTTTTCTTGATCGCTATGGAACTACAGCGTGCCTGCATGTCAGTTGACCAAAGTGCCGCGTGGGCGCTAATCAATTCGCATGACATTGGTATGGAGCAAGTGTATACTTACAAGGCGCGCTCCTTGGCTGACCGTCCTATACGAGGGCGGCCAAGGGCCAATAGTATTGCCAATAGTGCTAAGTACCAAATGTTGTCCTGAAGTTTGCCTCTTTTGCTCACTTCATGTCCGAACCGAATTTTGGATGTACTTGTCCGAAGAGGTCGGGCTCTAAAAATTGGCTCAAATTTAGCCTGGACCTGAAAAATTACGCTTCTGAAAGCGCAAGGAGTGTATTCAGGATGGCGTCTCTCGAGGAAACGACCGTTCAGGTGGATGTGCATGAGCGAGTGCGATTGGGGAGGAAGGCTTAGCACGATGAGAGTCGTGCTGGGTGGTAGACTTGCGCCACAAACGCCTCCATGACGCGTAGAAGCCTGTAGAGGCGCGTCGCGGTACTTTTCTTCTTCTTTCCCAATCCATTCTGCTCGTCGACAGACAGTATTACTTTCAAATCCTTGACATGGGGCAGACTTCTTGGATGTGATGCTAAATTCCCTTTCAAAGACTATGCTATCATCACCCTTGCCGAGCCCGACACATGTGCAGCGAGTCAGACAATGTATCATGATAGCGACGACTGGCATGACAAGAATCATAAACAGAAAGTCTCAGCTTCGAACGAATGACTGTCGTGGGGCTGGAACAACAACAGCCATTTTCTAGTGTGTGCATGACCTAGGTCTACAATTTTGTCGCTCATTGCGGCCTAGTAGCGTGAATACAACGGCTTTCTTACGTTCCCGTACGTGGTCGACAGATATGACACGCTATACTTATTGGTTGTGGCGCACTTTGGATGATCTTAGCCTTTAGGCTTGCAAATACGGAAATAGTCAGCTTGACGGTGATAATGTCATAATGCACTGATGCCACTCGTAATTTGCAGACCGCATTACCATACTCCTCATTTGCTGCCGAGGTGTTCTTAAATGCGAAACTAGGCCTTCTGAGCACGACCCGGGGCTGGCAGGAAATGCCATTCTGGTATGTAAGTAAGTGCATACACTTTCAACATGAGCCAGTCATAGTACTTACACACGGATAAGCATGTTTTATTTTTTATTTCATTAGCTGCGGTCAAAGCTGGCCGTAGCTGGGAGCAATAGTCGTAATTTGTCGAGCCTCGCATGATTCAGTCGACGCTGTTGTTGGTCGCCAAAATGACCAACGGCTGCAAATACCTCCACCGTTGGAGTTTCCAGTGAGAATACTCTATCCCCACTGCCTTCATCAGCGTCCCATGTATACACTGTGTAATACACACATCTTTGTGACGATGCACATGTAGCCAAGCCGAACCCGATATTGATTCGCACCATCGTGAGATGCGGGCAGCTTGTTAACGAACGCCGGCTCCGAAGACAGAAGGCAGGGTACACTCTTCGGTTATCGATTATCATGCGGCCAATTGCTCTACTCCAAGGTGAGTCGTGTGTAAAAAAGACCTAAGAGCATCGTACCAGGTGCAGGTGGGACCAACGCTAGAGCATTTCGTATAGCCCGCTTCATCCATGAATCATGGACATACAGCACGAACGAGTTTCAGGAGATGGTGGTTGAAGGCTACTAGAGGCGCAGGGGTATTCTTCTGTCTATACTAACCGCGAATGGTGGGGACAATCACGCTAGCATCGTCTAGCTTCCGATGATGTAGAATCACTCGCCCTCTGAAGGACGTTCCAGAGACGGAGAAGGCTTTAGGCGGATGGCAGGAAAATAGAGGTAGTCAAGCGTCATGGTATGTGATGCGAGTCAATGCGATGAGTATGATGGTGGACTCCGACTGCAGCTAGGACGAGTCAGGGTCACCTGTCAAGACTGGCGGCGTTGGCGGAACGTCCGTGGAAGCTGTCCGAGATGAGGCGGATCCTGCACAGGTGTACCCAAATATGCTCCAAGCGCGTAAACAACGTTAATGATAGCGCACACTGAGAGACCCGCCAGCGTCTAGCCCAATCTAATATCGTCCGACTCTCACAACGTCGAATACGTCGATCCGGCAAGGGGCTTTTGAATTGCACGCCCCGTTATGCTATTCGGCATATTGAGACGGCGTAGTACCATCCCATGAAGGTGAGGTCAATGACAAGGGCGATGTGTCCAGAGCGTGAAGGAAAAAACATGGATGAGCTGGGCGATCAGCCGCCGTCGCGCCGTGTGGGATGGAAGGAGCACATTAGTCTGGGATAATTTAATCCAAAAAAGCGCCCTGAAATGGCCTTCTACTGTAAGTGCATGAGGCGGTCAATATGAACGACTAGTCCAGCAGCAGCTCGTCCATGAGACGTACCACTCGAATGTCGAACGAAGAAAAACACGCACAGTCATGATGGTACTGGTGAAGGAGGTGTTTGCCGAATTTGGCCGGCATTTGGTGGCACGTGGGCGTTCTTCTCTTTCTCATTGACGATCACGTTGAAGCATATTTTATCGCAGTATCAGGACTCAGGAGAGCTCCACTCTTGGACGAAGACAGTCAGTAATCATATTTCCCTCTCTCATCCCACAACTAACCCTTGTAATAGGTTAGTCCGACAAATTCCGCTACAAAAAAATTGATCGTTACGGGACGCGCTGTACAACAGCCAGCTCGAGGAACGCGTCAAACGGTGTCTAAGTACGTTGTATTTGCTCATCTGACAGGCTTGCTGAAGCGGCTCTCAAGGATTCAAGAAATCCCTACCCCTTCCCTGGTTCACATACGGTCAGAATTGTTACAGTCAGGTGAAGGACAGCGATTTCGAACGTTGCTGCGTTGTACTAAAAGCGGATTGAATTCCAGGCATGGCGGATACTACGAATGCGAAATACTGTACCAACTGCGCCGTCTCTTTACTCCAGCCTACAGAAGCCCCAAAGACGCGCACCGACCGCGTGGAGGAATTGCTCCGTCAGAACCATCCTCCACTTGACGTCGAGCTCCCCGCTTTTCGCGAAGTTGTGCAGACCATGCCGGCTGCCCTTGCTGCTCTTGACTTGAAGATCGCCCAGACAAGAGGATTGCTAGATACTCTCCTCTCAGCTCGCGAACAAGCGTTATCACATTTCGAAGACGCGAAAGCGCTCCTCCATCCCATGCGTTCCATCCCCAATGAGCTTCTGGCCAAAATCTTTAGCCATTGCATAATGAAGTCTTACAAGTCTAAAGATCTTGACGCACTCGATCCCCGCGCAGCACCTTGGCTGCTAAGTGGAGTTTGCCGCCATTGGAGAAACCTTGCGATAAATCTACCGCAGCTTTGGACACATCTGTTGCTTGATTTCGACAAGCAGCGGGGCCACATTACGGGTCGCCAGTGCGCTTACAAAGTTGGACTCTTCGGGGAACGGTCGAGAGGGCTTCCGATGAGCGTTTACCTTGGGAGTATTAGGGATGATGTTACCGACCATCCAGTTCTGCCTTCCCTCGAAGTCAGCATCCCCCGCTGGGAATCTCTGTATGTCGATCTCCCGCGAACATCCTTACAGTGCCTTTCCGGAAATAGCTTCTCAAATCTCCGAAAGCTCGTCTTTTATCCCAATGAGGAGTCCCAGTGGGATTTAGACCTTGACGTATTCCAACCCGCGAGAATGCCGGCCCTTCGCGAGTTTGGCGCTGATACCTCGTCTCCGTTGGGGGCTCCTCTCAAATCTGTGGCTTTTCCGTGGGCACGGCTCACACGTGTCTTTGACATTTTGGTCGACACAGATGGGTTGGATTATGTTGGTGAAATGATCAACGTACAGGAACTAGCGGTCATGTTATCTGACGTCTATTCGCCCTCGGAACGCGCCATTTCGTTGCCTAAACTTCGGCGCTTGTCAATCTACGAAAAAGCAACTGCGGCACCGGGTTGCACGAAAGGGTTCTTCTCGACTCTGACGATGCCCAGTATCTCCGAGCTCGGACTGAACTTTCCCGACAAAGAACATCTCTGCCTTTTCCCCACCTTGAACACTGGTGCATTGGAGAAGTTGGTCAAACTGGACATCGCATGTACAACAAGTCTGCATGATGACAACACCAGTAACCTTTTGGACTTCCTCTCCCTCACCCATCGTGTGGAGCAGTTGCGAGTTTACGATCCTCTCATGCCTGTGGACCTATTCATTGGTCTGACTTTTTCCAAGTCCTCGGATTCGGCATCGTCCAGGTTGCCATGTCTGCATATTCTAGATATCAGGTGGTGTGGCTGCGATGATGTTCTTGCAGATGATATATCACCTATCTTCGACATGTTGGAATCCAGAATGACGCATCTGGAAGAACAGAACTTCACGCAGGACGTCAGTCCGTCTCAGCTTGATTCAGGCATCCCAGGAAATACATCAAATGGCATATCGCTGCGAGGGCCGGCCAGTGTCTCGGTGGATTCATCTGCGACGGGATCGCGTCAGCGTCGCTGCTTGCGGACAGCACGGGTTCCGCGTTGGCTGTATAGTACGGAGGATTGTCAGCGTTGGAGGAATATCTGCGCTGCACTGGAAGTAGAATGCGGGGACGACGATTAAGACTGGAGGTTCATAAGAGGTTTGAACGAAATACTCGTCATGTTCATACCTTCATTACTGATGGAATCAGGGAATCGCTCTTTCCTACATTCTTGAGGCGATCGACTCAAAGTGCGCTGGTGGTGTTTGTTGTAACTCCAAGTTCAAACCAAGGTGTATCCCGCAGTAAATGTGTCATGACCTATGCTGCAGTAGAACAATAATTGACATTCAGGCTTATAGAATAACAGTTACATCACGCCTCGACGAAATCACACCCACAGCTTACTCTCAAACTCCAAGAGCGTTCCACCCTTCGTTCGAACTTCGCAACCAAATCAAACTCCTCCACATCCAAACCCAACAAGGAAGCGACATTGACGGGAGCGAGCGCCAACGTATGCGCACTCGACATTTCCCCATCCATCTCCAACGCAGTCTAAATGTACCAATCACTTTACTTTCTACGACCGATACCTCGAAAAGCGAGCTTACCCAGGCAGCGTCAAATCGTGTAATTCGTGCGAAACTCTACAAAGGACCGCGAGGAAAGGGATCGATCCCAATCGCGACTGACACGTTATGCTTCAGCAGAACGCCGAGTGTCGTGTCGTGTCTCGGGTAAGGGGAGGTTCTGGTAGTCTAAACAAAGAGCGAAGATGTAAGACTGTAGTACAAGAGCAAGCCAACATACTTACATTCGTTGCGCTTGCTACGCAATCGGGAACGAACGCGAGTTGGCTACACCGACGCCCTCATTAGTACACGCCGGGGCGTTGTGAGACAGGCGATGTTGTGGTCCAGGTCAGGATACAATGTTGCCTTTGGTCAAAGTTCTTTATACTGTTCACTAGCCCGCGCTGTCGCCGGCGTACGTTCATTCGGTATTAACCGACGGCGCCTCGGAAATCACCGAAGAACCAAACGCCACTTTGCAGTTGTCCTCTTTGCATCCAACCATCACTGCGAATATGGCATCTCAACCAGATATTTCCGCCACCACCTTCACCTTTGAGGGAATGGACATTCATTTGGCCAGCCTCCAAACGAAAAACGAGGATAGAACCACCATCTTGCCATTTGAACACGGGACCATAATCGCTATTTTTGACGGTGCACACAGAGCCATTTTCCCCTTCGTTATTACTAACTTTTCCTCCAGGTCATCTCACGGCTGAGTTGTCGGAGTACGCGTCGCAAATACTTCCCCGCGCCATCGCCGACCGTATTTCCGCGGACATCCGTGGTAGTCTTGACATTCCACACATTATGAAGTCGGAGATCAAACGATTCGACGACTCGCTCCTGGAAAAGTTCACAAAACGTTTCGCAAAGGGAGAGGACTTTTCCGATGAGAAGTGGAATGACCCCAGCGAGTTGTATGCTGTGATAGGCTACCGAGGGAGTAAAACCTTCGATGATTCACGCCTAGCAATCGTTGGCTCGACGGCCCTTATCGCGTTCGTTAATAGCGCCAGGACGCACGTCTGGGTGGCATCGCTGGGAGACTCTGATGCAGGTACCAGTCTATTTGTTTGTCTACTAAAAAGCATACTAAGTCGCCGTCAGTATGCATTCGTAGGCAGAACGAAAAGTGGGTCCGAATCATGCTGAGCGTGTCCCACAACGCCAGGAACCAGGACGAGGTCGAAAGAATCCAGCACGAACATCCGAACGAAGCCGGTATCATTTCGGATGGGCGTCTCTTGGGTTGGCTCAGTGTCACGCGTGGTATGTGCGCTTTGTGATCTGGATGTGTTCCCACTGATATTATTGACAGCTCTGGGTGACTTTCAAATGAAAGCATCCTATTCCATCGGATCGCGAGGACTCTACTGGATCTATCGCGGGACTTTGCCTTCCGCGTTCTGGGGCGAATGGAAAGAAGACGGTCATATCAACATGCCGTACATGTCTAGCACAGCGGATGTTGAATGCCACGCGCTTGCCCAAGGTGACATGCTAATTTTTGCATCTGACGGCCTGCGAGATGCCTTGCCCCCACCCCTGATGCCAGATGAATGCTGGGATATTCTCATCTCGCTTGCCAACGGTGCTGCTGACGCGCGTGTAGGACATGAGTGTATCTCTGACGGTGGAAACAATGCGGCCGAGACCCTGATCAAGAACACGCTCTTTGGCACGGATGTCGAGAAGATGGAGGCTGCCATGAAGGCCACGCGCGATGATATCTCGGTGGTCATTGTAAACTTCAAATAAGTAGGCTACTCAGTTGACCAGATTTGATCCCCTCCCGTGTATTTTAGATGTCTCTAAAGCGTGAACTTGAAAACACTGTTAAGTACTGTCCTCAGGCAGTTTAGTCGGGCGTGGGGTGCACTATCCCGAGACCAGTGTGATTTCGGAGTCAACCATCCAAACGCGTGTTGCTCGGTCACGCCTAAATCACGTTTCTCAAGAACAAAAAGCCGCTTCCAAAATTCAAACTCCCCTTTTAGTTCCAGTTTCACAACTCACCCACAATCATGTTGCCCGCCGACCTCAGCCTGCCTCCTGAGCTCCTCACGACCATTTTCCAAGAGTTGGATGGGCACAGACAGACTCTCAGAGCATGTGCTCTCGTCTGCTCGGCGTGGACTGGTGCAAGCCGAGCACTCCTGTTCAATCACGTCAACATTCGTCCCGCTCACGGCACGTCGACCACTTCTGTATGCTCATGGAAACAGCCCCCCATCTTAATGGCCTCATCCGCTACCTCGAAATCAGCATAATCGACAATGCCACGCACTTGGAGAAGGTCCTCAGCATTGTCGACAGTCTCATCGGTCTGCGTACCGTCGAATTGCATTGCGTTCTATGGAGCAACGTTGATGTCCCTCTGGAACGTCTTCTTCTTGCCCTATCCCACCTTGACTCTCTCCGCACCGTCTTTGTAGACAATGAGTCAGCGGGCCACATCGGATGTCGTCGTTCGTTCAAATTCGTGTTCCAGGCGCTGTCGGGGTCTCACGTATCTCGGATTGGGTTGTACGGGATTAATATAACCAAGGACGGTGGCGACGAGGGCGCTGTCGTGCTTCCATCATCACTAAAAACCATCTCTCTGGACTTGGAAGGCGCTTCGTTAAAGCTCTTCGCCAACTGGTTTACAACGCCTCTTCCTCTTCCTAACGTGGAGATCTACCTCTTGATGTTGAAGGAGATACCGAGTGTCAATGAGGTCCTGTCGACCCGCGCATTTTCCTCTGTAACCCACCTTCGTATCTCTTTTAGCATGCTCGGTAAGTGTTGCGCACAATCGTGGTATATCTACTCACCGATTTGCAGATGCTATGCCTCACACCTTCCCCGAGACCCTTAACATATCTCGCTTTAGTCGCGTTTTTTTCACTGTGAACATTTATACGTCTCACCGAATCAGCCAACAGGGCTATATCGGTATCATCAAACTTTGGGCGGCCACGTTCTCCGAACTAGCACCCGACAATACCATTTCCGAGCTCATTCTGACATTTTATTCCAAGAGAGGTTTGGGCAAGGCCGTCGAAACGGCTTGGGCTAGTCTGGACGTTGCTTTAGTGGGCGAGAACATGCGGCGGTTGGAGAGTATTCGCTTTGAGGACGAGAACGGCGTCTTGATTTCACCGGAGAATGGGAACAAGCATTGGAGGGACCAGCTCATGCTTCGGAAGCTTCTACCTTGGTGTCACAAAAAGCAGTTGGTTTTATGATTAGGAGAGCGTGGGGTCTGGGCATTGCCGTACCGTCCCATCGGACCGAGATCCGTCTGCTCTTACCATCTGGTCGCCACACATCTCGTTAACTTCTGTGACGGACATGTACAGAACGATTACTTCCACAATGTATACGGACTTTCAGAACTAGATCAATGAAATGACCTCTCACCAACCTTCAGCTAACATAAATTCCGTAGAGTATCTCCGGCCCGGTGAGAACACGCGGCCCGTTCGCCTGGTATATAAAGCGTCGTCTGGGTGGAAACGCCATAGTCTCCACCTGCTATCGATGTCTTTGAAAAAATCCATTACCCTCGCGAGCGGTCAGCTCATTCCCCAGATTGGTTTGGGTACTTGGCTGTCCAAGCCCAAAGAGGTGGAAAACGCGGTACGTAAGCGCTTCACTATCTTGACGATCAGTATTAACGACGGAGATAGGTTGAATATGCCGTGAAGGAGGCTGGATATCGCCACCTCGATTTGGCATACATCTACGGGAACCAGGATGAAGTTGGAGCTGCGCTGAAGAAGCTCATTCCTGATGTAGTTAAACGCGAAGATCTCTTCATCACTTCCAAGTTGTGGAACACGGCTCACAAGCCTGAGCTCGTCGAGAAGGAGCTGGATATCACTTTGAAGCAGATCGGCACTGATTACCTTGACTTGTATCGTGCGTGAGTCCGCTTTCGACCTTGAGCTGTTTTCTGACATTATTTCGACAGTCATCCACTGGCCCGTCGCCTTCAACGATACCAACCAAGGCTTGGAGCCGCCTAGCCCGGCGGACCCCAGCGTGGTTGACCTTGACCTGGAAACTCCCATCGTCGAGACATGGAAAGCTATGGTCAAGCTTCCCAAGTCAAAGGTGCGCATATCCTGCGCTTTTGACGTGTTATCTAACGAGTAATCTATAGGTCAGGGCCATTGGCGTGTCCAACTTCAACATCGAGCAAATCGAAGGCATCATCAAGGCGACTGGTGTCGTCCCGGTGCGTAGCAGATCCCATGACAACCCCGAAGTATTTCCTTACCCCATGATTCGCAGGTCGCTAACCAGGTCGAGTCCCACCCGTACCTCCCCAGGATGACCTCATCGCGTACTGCAAATCAAAGAACATCCACATCACCGCCTACAGTCCTCTTGGTAACAACAGTACGTTTGTCTCCAAACGAACGTTATCTCGGCTTCTGATTACTTCGCGCAGTGTTGAACAAACCAAAGCTCACCGACCACCCGTCGTGAAAGAAATAGCGGAGAAGCTCGGCGCGACTACTGCTCAGGTCCTCGTCGCATGGGGCGCCTACCGCGGCTACTCCGTCATTCCCAAGAGTGTCCAGCCCGAACGTATCACATCCAACTTCAAGCAGGTCGAGCTCAGCCCGGAGGACTATGAGAAGATCTACGCGCTCGGTGCTAAGGAGCACACGCGCTTTAACATTCCTTACCTCTATTCGAAGCCGACGTGGAATATCAACATATTCGATGAGCCGGAAGAGAGGTCGGCCAAGCACAGGCCGTTGTTGGGCATTTAAAGTGTATGTTAGGGGAGAAGTGAATTTATGTGTATGTATGTCGGAATTCAAAGCATCTGTAACAGTGTACATGAACCCTCTTCAAGTTGGCGTCGTCTGAACCTTGGCAAGTTCGAAGACGTGCGTCTCATTTGAAAGTCCTCAAATGCAGTCCGAGCAGCAATGCTAGTGGCTAGGTGTTGACTATTCATGTCCCAATCAAAGGCTGCCAAAAAAGAACTATTTGAGTAACTGAAGGTGACGTCCTAGGATGTTCACCTTGTCGTTAACTTAAGCCACCCGAGCGCCGTGTACGATGTCGCCTTGTAGAACGTGCTCAGCATGACGCTGGCTGATACAGGCGACGGAAGCGTCGACGGGAACACCCAGAAGTTCTGTTGTGTTGAGAGTCACGTCGCTGAATAAACCGTAAAGAAATTCTAAAGGCAAGTGAGTAGACCGCTGATATCGATTGAAGCAATCGCGAACTGCTGAGTTGCGAGCTCCCGCTGAAGAGAACACATGCCTTACCCCGCAGCACCCAATGCGACGTCTGAATGATAGCAAGGTCAATGGATATTTCAAATGCGACGCGAACTTGTCGATCGTCCGATCGTTCAACGGAGGTCCAAGTACGCGTTTCACAGGACAAATAACCTTCCCAATTCGAAGAGTCGCTAGCGGCAGGTCAATGAAGTTCGAACAAACCAAGGAGGGCTGAGCGCTGAGCAATCATGGTGGTAAATCGATTGGGTGCCTCTTTCGTGATCTGTGGCGTAGTAAATGAGGGCGAGGGCGCGAAAGCAAGTCAAGGATTCAGAGAACTCACATCACGTCCATTCAGAACCCGCGGCAAAAATGAGACAGACAACGACGTTCGGTGTACTCGGACCGAGCGCCCCCTTGTCTCACCTCAAGGAATCGTCAAATCAGAGAGCATATTAAAGTAGAGGCATCGAGAGCCATTCATTTTCAGGGTATTCCCAGATTCAGTGACATGAATTTGACGCGATATAACCCGAGTCAAGCACAGCTAGTGTCGTCCTCAACCTCAGGAATCGAGCTTCAGGGTTCGTTTCTATATGTCGTGTGCCAGATGTCGAAAAGACATTTAACAGGCGTATGGTTCTTTGGAATCATTTTTGCCGCGCCCTGAGTCCCGGACCTACATCTTGATGCCGTACTATCATTCCGTGTGACTGCCTCGAACGGTGTTTGCGAGTATAGTACTGGATTATGAGCAATTAGTAGTATTGGAACGGATGGCAATGGAAGCGTAAGCGAAGCCAAAGGTGAAGGCAGCAACGATGGCAGTACTAGCGATCACGGAACAGCTCGCGTAAATCCTTCATCTCGAAGACGTGGACACCCGCTTCTTCTAGCTCGTCCTCAATTTCCGTTGCAACAGAGGCGGCAGGCGTTATACCACCTCCGTACAAGACCTCTAGTCGGTCATACGTCCCATGGGCTCCACGAATGAGTAATACCTCGTTCCCTCGATCGAGAGCCGCGCTGCACGCTAAAGAGCGTGTGTGAGTGGAATGTCTGAGATAGCGTCGACAAGACACCTACTGGCCCTCAACGAAAAGTCGGAATGTAATCCAGCGACGATTATTTCAGCATCAGGGTGTATAAGATTTCCCAGCTCTGTTCCCGTGAACGCGTTGTTCTTCCGCTTATCGATAACGTGCTCGCCAGGGAGCGGCGGAAAGGCGAGCTGCCATCCTGCCGTGTTCGGTTCGTCGGGCTCGCCCGAGTCCCCTGTATTGCGAACATGCACGATTAACGGGACGGGTTTAGCCTGCCGAGCGTGTGTGAGGACTTGGGAGATGTTGGGACCAAGGACAGCAGAAGCGGGCACTCCGCTAGGAGGCGGAAGCAGACTCGCAACTTGGACGTCAAGTAGAAGCAGAACTCGGTCTGTCGTGCGCATGGCGTTTATGAGCCTGGTCGATGGTGATAGGCTTTAAATAAGCAGGCACTGGCAGTCAGTTCAGAACGCGAGGTACATCTCGGTGACTGTCTTGCTCATGAATTGATCTGATCATCATCTAGCCAAATATGTCATTCAACACGCCTCGCGGCGGCCATTCACACCATGGAGCAAAAGTCTAACTGTCCTCACTATTTACACTTCCTATCTACGAGACAATTCAATACTTACCATCCGTTTCCAGCTCTCCTGCCTCCGACGCGAGTGCAGACCGCACATCGAAGTGGACTCCTTTGGTAAGTGTCGGTTCCGGGGCTTTTAGGCGGAACAACAGCCCTTAGCACGAGACAACGCTTTGCTTGATGAACTTGATCGATAATGTCAGTGGCACGGTACACGCCGTTAACGCGTTAACATTGGGCAACTTGGAACCAAGTGTATTTTCATCGAGCATTTGGGCGTCGTCGCAGAACATGCCCTAATATATACAGTGACTGTGGAGCACGAAGAAAACCAAAGAAAACATCTGCTCAAGAACACGGTAGAGATTTCTATGAAACGTACAGAGAGAGTAATCAAGTCGAAGCTTTGCATGATTTCTTATGCCTAGGCCAGTCCCATTTCTGACATGCGCGCATCGATGCAACACAGTAGCGAGCGGCCTTGCATCTCGTACAACGTGCCAATGTCGTGGAATCCTCCCCGCGACCACATAACGAGCAACACTTGTCCCCAACTTCTTCCTACGCTGATCCTCCGCAGTCGCGAGTTTCTGAATAGAGGCGGTTGATGGGAATCGACTAAGAGTCTGCAGCATCTTCCTGACAGTCATTCCGTCCCCATCCGCAATGTCGATGTTACCGCCATGTGAGAGGTACCACTCCAATGCCATCGTAGCTCGGTTAACTACTTCCCGATCCTGCGGCTTCCATATTTGCACTATCTCGGATGCCACGGTGGTCCCGTATCGGTTACGTGCATTCACGTCACCGCCCGCGTCAGAAAGCATCTGAGCATATTCCAGATCGAGAGCCGGTTTCGTCGAAATGGCATGAGAGAGTGCGCGGGTCCCCGAAAGATCCGGCGCGTCGACAGGAACGAGCACCGTGTCGATGAGGTACTTGGCTATCTGCATATACGCATTCCGCTTGCCGGGGAAGAGTATCATGAACAAGCCGAGCAAGTTGTACACCGGAACTTCCGTCGGCCCCCACCTCATCTTGTATATCTCTGCGGCCACTTCCTTCTGTATCAATGTAGCATCTGCCTGTGGAGCGGAGTGGTTCTGTTTGACAAGTTCGACGCGGAGCAGGTTGTCTGCCTGGACGAGCTCAAGATTGGCCATGGAGAGCAAGCGACCGTAGTCATCCAGATCTCGCGCAGGTATCATACATTCTGACGTGCAAAATTGGCGCAGTCGAAGATTTTCTTGGCCTTTCAGGATGTCCTTTGACCGTTTGAGCTCTTCCAAAGGACTACATCTGTGTGAGCAACTTTCGGGATATTGGAAAGAGTACACACCGTCCTTCAGATGTCAAATGTTGGGCAACAAAATCTTGCACTTGCTTCCTGTCCATTGCTGAAAGGTTTGAGCCGCAGTGGCAAAAATGACTGTTGAAAAGAGAAAAGAGACGGCTTACGTCATTTTCTCTGGCACGCGATTGGCACATGACCGCCATTTCCCTTCTTAGAGCCTGTTTGGATACCGGCAGAACTGACGCCGCTGCCACCAACTTGTTGTCTCCCCTGCTTGAACGATCTTGAACCGGGACGCAGGCCCATGTCCGCGTCTTTAGCATTCCGCATTAGCGTGAGATCCATAGTGGCCATGCACGCGTAGACTCATCTTTTTCAGGCACTGACCACGGCATGTCTTCAAGGATCGCCAACAGCGACCGATGATCTTGTATATCTGACGCGCTCAGAAAATCTTCATCTGAAAGATACCATGGACGCTGTGAAACGACTGCTGGACAGACGGGGCTTGTTCATGACTGGTCCCGCGGCCACCCCCTTCATTGACGGTGCTTTGGCCAGCTTTGAACTATTGACAATTGGTCTACGCCAGGTTAAACCCACGGATCCTATACAAACAAGTCGTTCTCTCATTTACGACTTGAGAGATCTTCTGCCCATCATGAAGGAGTGGATATCCCACATCATCAACCTTTTTCTTCATGGCCAAAGCGACAGTGTAGCAGATTTCACGACATTCTTGCCCGTGCTGGAAGAGTTCTTCGGCGAGGCGCGCGCAATTGAACAAGCGGTTCCCAATGCATACGAGGTTCATGACTCGACAACCATTCTTTTCATGCGAAACCTTACTCGTCTCTGGCTTCATTCGGCCAGTTTACCGTCCTCATACTCCTTGCCTGTTCCGTCATTGTTGAACGTCCTCACATCCTCAATGTCCATTCAGGCTCCCAAAATGCACCCGGTGTTTCAAGAAATGTCCTCCTGCCGTTCCTCCGACGTATCTCGCGCACTACGCATATCACTTTTCCATGTCTTGTCAGAAACCGAGATAGACATTGGCCAGTTGAAATCGTTCCACGGGCTGATGTTATTTGCGATCGAGGAGTCTTCTCTGTGTCATCAGATGGCTGTAGATGGCCTGATCCCTCTCTTGATAACCCTCTTATTTCGGCTCACTTCGCCTCGCACTGCGATTGCACGGGCAGAACGTCGGGCGGATGCTCACAAAGACTTGGTAAAGGGAGCCATGTTCGCACTCATGATATTGCATGCTCTCCTTGTGGTCGCCAACCCAAGTGTCATCGAGACTGCCTTGAAGTGTCGCCTCTTGGAGGCCGTGCTGCTGGCCCACGTGCGACTTCGCAATACCGACGAATTCGAGAAAGTACTAATGGACTTTCCCCGTCTGATTGTAAATATGGTTTCGTCGCACCTTATTTACCGCTCAATACTGCGGGCCTGCCGGACCAACTTGCGACGAATCGAAAGCCGGAAACTGGAGCAGAAATTGGACGGGGAGGATCGTTTCGCTAAATCATGGTCGACCTTGCGCCGCAGGGTTGTGACTGCAATTGCGCTCAATGAAGACTTTCAAGAGGCAGTCTTTTCCCGTTGTGGAAACGCCTGGGTATCGCATCCTTTTGACTGACTGACTGCGCATATGCTCACTCTCATTGTAGTGCATGACTCGGATGCAACTTCCAGAATATCATCTGAAGCGAACACCTCGACGCTGTTCTGGGTGCCTTCATGTCGCGTACTGTTCATCTGAATGTCAGCGCGTAGACTGGAAGGCCCAGCATGGGACGTACTGCACCAGCAGAATCCGAGAGCGAAGTTTGTCCTTTACCCCGCATTTAATGGTTGAGACTGAATAGTCAAATCTGGTAGAAGACGGTCGACTATATACAACACCGATACCACCGCTAGACGAAGAACTCTTGTTATGGCTTGCAACCAGGGATTTCAAAGAAAGCGAAGGATTTTGCCGCCAGACCACCACCTACAGAGGGGAGTTGATGGTCATCTTGGACTACTCCAGCTGGGAAGTGCAGCTTGGGGAATGTTACAATATGAGGCTCGAAGTCATCGACCGCGGCGCCAAATTATGGGAAGAAGGCGTAGTTGAAGAAAAGCCGTTCTCAGCTGTCCTTCAATCGACGCAAGAGTTGGCGTTGAAAGGGGAAGATTCGGTTTTGCTTATACTCCCAGCGCCGAATTCTAAAACTATCAAGTATTTGACTAGCTTCCAACAACTCGAACGGAGATGTTACTCCATGATGTTTACAGATAAACTTGGTCCCGTGCCTAATCCATAGCCGCACTGTGAACACGTTTCGTCTTCAGTATCCTGACCAGATGGAGGAAAATCCCGGGCGAGAGGGAAAGCGATCGCTCAAGCCGCGATCCACGAGTCGTTCTCGTCTCCAGTGCGAGCGCCACATTGGCGCCACGCGTTGTTCCCGGTAAGCACTAGCACTGAAGGTAGTGGATATCTTTGAATTAAGGCTAATTTTGCATAGTAAGGCGTTATCCAACCCAGAAGTAAGCACCGAGAGACGAGTTAACTGTGAGCGAGCATCAGCGCTCCTGAATCTTCAATCAACGCATACTCAAAGTTTAACGCCGCCTCTTAACTCATTCATGGGCAGTGTATCACTGGTATGTTGTGAGTCATCCTCCTAGCTCTGGGGATCTTGCCGTGCGGCGCGTCGGAAAACTCCTCCTACATCATGGTGCCCACAATCCCTAGAGCTTGTCCACTGAGACGGAGATTTGTGAGCGTTCCCTCACGGATCTTGCCCAAACCAAATTATATTCCCCGCCACCACAGCGCTTGCGATCACGGTACCACAAAGCGAGTATTATTGAATGGAGATTTATTTTGACTTGATAGCAGTGCGACAAACTGGGTGCTGAGGTACGATAACATAGCGACTTCTACAATTTAACGAATTAGGAGATGTAAACTCTCCGTAACTGATCCTCTCGAGCGTCTTCTTCGCATATCGGACATGCGCCAATGAACTTGACAGCGGCAGTGATACATCGAACGCAGTACACATGCCCGCAAGCAGTCGCACACATGACCGGCTTCTCTTCATCACACATCGGACAGCACACAGGCTCTGTGTCCGCATCCTCATCGTCGTCATCGCATTCAGAGTCAGATTCATCGCCTAGTGTGCATGTCTAAAGAAGTAATCAGCGCCGCATTCAGACTGAATAAGGAATTCGCTCTTACTTTGCAGGGAGGTGACGAAAGATACTCGACATCTTCAAAGTCAAGAGAATCGTCTTCAAAAGATGCGTCTTCGATGGGATCTATGGGCGGGTAGGCTTCATCGGGATAACGATCTTCAGCCTCTTCGTCTTCCCATCCATCATCTAGATCATCACTATGGTCGTCGTCATCTTCGTCACTGTCGTAGTCGATTTCGCAGGGATGGAAGTGTTCGTTATGAACCCGAAAACCGCCTGGCGTCTTCATATGCTTGTCGCAGAGACCGCAGTAATAGTGGTTGGGAGTATTTATGTAGTGCTGCCAAGTACATGTTAGCTACGCCGTTGAAAAGGATGACCGCACAACTTACCTGCTGTAACGCCTGACGATTCAAGAAACGCCGACCGCACTTGCAACACTCCGGATGGTCGGAGGAGTTGATTATATGCTCCGTCCTCTGCTTGCAGTTCAGGAAATACTCGTCGCAGATAGCGCAGTA
Source organism: Hymenopellis radicata (assembly GCA_015501595.1). Lineage (NCBI taxonomy): Eukaryota > Fungi > Basidiomycota > Agaricomycetes > Agaricales > Physalacriaceae > Hymenopellis > Hymenopellis radicata. Next base: position 22,567 of record JADNRX010000390.1, read on the forward strand.
GCTTTCCGCTCCATTGAGGTAGAGCATGTGCGAAGAAGAAGACATGGTGAGTAGATGAGTTCGAGAAGATTGTTCGAGTTCGATATGATAGTGGTTCAATAGTAAGGAAAGGATGCCCAGTAGAGAAAGCCTTTATACTCTTCCGGTGATTTGCAGCCCCGGTACTCCTTGTGCACAAATATGGTGAATAGGAGGCGAATATGAGACAAGTCTCTAGTGTTGGGCCAAGGGTACACCTGTAGGAGTCAATGGAAGCACTTGTAGGTAGCTTCTATATCCTGCACTGCCGCGTTAGGGCAGAGGGTGACTCAGAAAGCAGAGACACGAGTCCCAGTAACTCGTCGCTTTCAGCGCATGCAAGTAACAGGCAACCACGACGATCAGATTGAAAAGAACTTTTCAACGGCAAGACACGGACATTTAGAATGGCGTATGCGGTCTGCAGGAAATTCAAAGCACGAGAAAAGCCGTAGAGAAAAGGTTGAGAAAAGAAGGAGCGCGGAGCGTGGCTGTGCTGGAAGAGCGCCGGAGTTGCCTCGGAACATTCGGTCCGGATTACCTTGGCTTCCAGCCGAGTCATTGAAGATGACAGAAATCGAACTCACCTTCTCTCCTCCATCTGTAGAATGTTTTCGCAGGATTCTGTCTCTCCCGCTGATTCTCCGGATGTTCTCTCTTTGCCTCCTTTCGTCCAAGTTCAGGGGGTATTCAACATTCGCCACGTCGGAGGATATTCTGTTGGTACTCTCATCACTAAACCCAATCTATTTTTCGCTCTGGAGAGTTGAATAATATACGGATGCTGGGAAGGAGCAACTTGTTGCGCTGGGCGTGAAGCACGTCTTCGACCTACGTTCCCCGGGAGAAATCGCTTCTTACAAAAGTGCGACTCCAGTGATTGAGGGCGTGACAGTCAGTCATGTTCCGGCGAGTCTTCAGGGCTTCGACCCTATTAGTCTAGTATCAAGGTATGCTCAGTAGACGTAGTGCTTCTTGTGAGCTAACCTCATAATGCTATCAGACTAGAATCATTTCAAACAAATGTAGTCGATGTCGGTGTCCTTCACTTCCTGGTGCTTTTCAGTGATATCCTTACTTGCTTTGCAGACCTTCGTCACTCTTAATGACGAGCTGTTGATGATCGCGTCATCTTCCTTCGATACTATCTTTCGTCACATTGTCGATAAACCCGATGAACCTTGCCTCGTGCACTGCACTGGTGGGTGTCGCTCTTTTCGCTTTCCGTCTATCTGACGGAATGCTCTTGCGTTAGCTGGAAAGGATCGAACTGGGGTCTTTTTCGCTCTGCTGCTCATGGTGTGTTGAGGTCACACCGTAGCATTTTACCAACAGTCACTGATTGACAGGTCCTCGGAGTATCCGATGAGGATATAGCGAAGGACTTATGCTTTGACGACGGCTGGTCTGGCACCTTTATGCCGATTCTTTTCGAGCGCTTCAAGAAACAGCCTGCTTACGCCAAGAATCCAGTCGGTGCCATGAATATGGGGAGTTCGAAGTGCGTGCACTTGATCTCTTGTCCAGCAATATCTGACCTTCTCCGTTTAGACCGGAGTGCATGCTAGCGACTCTTAACATGATTCGCGAGAAACATGGTGGCGCCGAAGAGTATCTCAAGAAGAACACTAGTCTGAAGGATGAAGATTTCAACAAATTGAGAACCGTCCTTACCTTAGCAGCTTGAGACAGACATAGAGATCTAGAGGCATGTATTTCTGACAATAGAATAATAACGAGACGTACTAGGTAGACTCAAATCTTGTGGGCACCAATAACTTACAGACAGATTAGGTGAATGGCAGTGCTTTGACTTTGTCTCTGCTTGGCATTCAATTTTTTCAGTTCCCGGATCATCTCAGTGGTCTTCTCCTTGCTCGAACAACTTGCTGGTGCTAGTGTGCCCGACCCTTTCCTTCGCACCGTTATACAAACGGGTGCGTCGGTGTGTCCTGAGGCACCGATATTTGCCCGACAGTTATGTCTTCGTGGCCCGGAGAACTTGAACACGTCCCACGCGTTGATCTAAAGTTACTAGAAGGCCCTTACTATTAGCGCCTATCTAGCTCCCCTCACGGGGTTTACTTTGGTCTTACCGGAAGGCTTTAAGCGCCACACAAATTTTGAATTGTTTTCGTCCTTGCCCTGTCTCTGCATAGCCGTGATGTCCTTGACCGGCGCCACTAGTGCAGGTGATGTAATGTCCAGGATTTTGGCTATGTTTTCCTGACAATTTCGACAAGGAATAAAAACGAGATTTCCTCTTCATGCACAGCCATGTGCTCAAGGATTCTCGACAACTGGAGGCAAGTCCTTCTTCCACATATGGTATTTTCGAAATTCGACTTACACAGGTTGCACAGCTGGGGCGTCACCATGTGCTTGTTACCTGTGGCGATCAGGGGATTGAAGGATTGTTTCTTTCAACGTCATTGCTCAATAAAGCAGCTCAGATCTGTAGTGCAGCAAAGTGGAAGCCCTGCGCGCGCGTATGATGACTTAGAACTCATCTTTCGTTTCAAGTGGTCTGTTCTCTCTTCGCACGCGAAGCGCTTCGTGTGATAGTAATGTGAAAAGTGTATGTGTGTTCTTCGCATGCTGGCTCGATATTGCATCGATGATGCTGATTCGCAAATCTATTAGATGAACGTATCGCCTCACCTCCGCAAGTCGCGGCTCTTTGGGTTGTACAAAGTTATCGGTGTTACTCGGTACGCTTTTGGCAAAGCTGGATCGATAGGATCCATCACCAGTGTGGTCTTTCCTGTCGGTCGACTCCGGATTAACTGAATAGTAAGGGATTTTTCAACAGCTGTCAAGCAGCCCCAGGTTGTGGATAATGGAGTTTACGGAAAGCTACTTCTGGAATGCGCAAAACGTATAAAAGACAGATGTCGAAAGCCTGGATACACGCGAGCCAAAAGCAAACAGGTACACGGGATCGAATTGACAAAGCGATCACTCGTGCAGCGCGATCGACGGAGTGCAGTGTTTCTTTCTCAGGACCCTCCTTTGCGAAACCCGAAGCGTTGTTGTTCCCGCCAGGATGCCATTCGGATGTGGTACGGCCTTCAAGGCCTTTATAAACGACTTCTGCTCTGCGATTTGCCTACCACCTCCCGCCGCCTCCGACACGAATCCCAACATGGGCAGTTCCCACTCGCATATCTATGACCCCCAGACGCGACCTATCTCCAGCTCCGAGAAACCCTCTCCCTTCTATTCATTGGGCTGCGGAAGAGCGAGCTCAGCGACGCTTGCCTCTCAACGATCCAGACTGTCATCATCAAATGCCCACCTCGTTCACGAAAAGGCGCATTACCACACGACCAGCGATAACCAGAGCAGACCTCTCGTTGACCAACAACCTCGCCCTGGGGCATACCTTTCCACTAACAGTTTGGTCCCGGACGAGGCCACTGTGGCGTACGAACACTTTCTCCATGAGTATCCAGGTATGCCGTCATTGTTGTTACTCCATTTCATCAGTCTTACTCGTATGCTATAGAGTATCGGATGACATGGATATTAGACACTCTTCGCCGAACCGATTATTCTCGGCTCGAAAAGACTGGCGAGACCTACGTTGACTACATGGGCGGAGCAATCTACCCGGAAAGCCTCATTCGCGTACACACCGAGTTCCTAAATAGCAACGTGCTAGGTAATACACATTCGGTTAGTAACAGGTATGTGCTTTTTCGGTTTTGAACGAGTCCAGCTGTCTAAATTACTCCACCGTCACAGCTCAAAATTATCCTTGAAACATGCCGACCAAGCTCGCGCCGCTGTGCTGTCCTTCTTCCATGCTCCCCCTGGCTACACGGTTGTGTTTACACAAAACGCTACCGGCGCGCTCAAACTCGTTGGAGAGTCTTTTCCTTTCGTTGAGGGTAGCGCGTACGTTCTCAGCGCCGACTCGCATAACTCTGTTCACGGAATTCGGCAATTCGCATCGGAGAAGGGTGGACGTATCGCTTACATACCGTGCCAACCACAAGGCGGAGTTGACGTCCAGATCTCAAAGGTTTGAAACGCATATATCTGCGTCTGCAGTTACTAAACCATTTACGCAGGACATTCTTAACCGCAATCGACCACGGACTCAAGACAACCGCCAAGCGCCCTGCTTGTTTGCATTAACTGGGCAATCAAATGTTACGAACTCCAAATCACCCCTTTCTCTTCTTTTCTACGCGTCTTTGTTAGGTTACCACACTCTTCTGGATGCGGCGGCTTTGGCACCGACATCGGTGGTGAATTTGACAGAGACTCCGGTAGATGCAATGGCGATATCGTTCTACAAGATGTTTGGTTTTCCGACAGGTGTCGGCGCGTTGGTGGTCAAGAAGTCCTTCCTCAGACAGCTCAAGCGGCCATGGTTTGCTGGCGGGACCGTGGACGTAGTTCAGGTTCCGGGAACTATTGTTACAAGATCATCAGAGCTACACGAGCAGTTCGAGGTTAGATCCTTGTCCAACTTGCCTTTTTGGCGCTAACTGACTCCTTCGACAGGACGGTACCATTAACTACCTTACGCTACCGGCCGTAACAGATGGACTGCGGTTTCTATCTGCCTACCTTCCTTTCCTTCCCCTCCGACTTGCGACACTCTTAAATTACACGATATCATCACTCTCCCTCCTGCGACACGATACCACCGGTGCACCTGTTGTTAAGGTCCTCTCACGGATACCTTCACGTCGACCTTCCCATGTGGGAGACCAGTCGGACACAGGCTCCACGATATCGATGATATTCCTATCTGTAAGTCATTCTACCTTCACCGAGGCGGGTCTAATCGCCTCTTGTACAGCCTTCTGGGGAGATGATTCCTAACTCCTTTATTGAGTACTCTGCCTCTCAATGCAACGTATCCTTACGCACGGGATGCATGTGCAATCCTGGTGGCGCCGCCGCTCTTCTCGGCATCGAGGCCGACATGGCGAAGCTATATCCTGGCGTTACGCTCAAGGACTTCCAGCGCCACGTTGGTCGAGAACTTGGTGTCGTTCGGGTCAGCTTGGGTTGGCCAGCGACTTCCAAGACGTTTGGCGTCTGCTCCAGTTCGCTAATCGCGTCGCGTGTTCCAGTACGAGACTAGAAATGTGGGCCCACTGGGTAGAGGCTACTATTGCAGCAGGCGGCGACCATTGATTGGTTTATCTATCAGTTTTCGTCATTCGCATTGAGAATGGACCACTGTATCATATTTATTTCTGATTTTTCACCTTACTGTATCCCTACGTTCGCACTCGGCCTCATTCAGCACCACCTCCCACTTGCATAATTCATATCTTTCGGCATTTTTACACTGTATCTTTTAGCACATCATGACTATACATGTCCGTAATAGCTGCACCCACAGGATCGTCGATTACCTATACACGTTACTTATCAGTACCTTTACAAACTCGACGCCACTGTCGACATATAGAATGATGGATCAAAGTTGAAGTGGCATTCGTGGAACGGCGGCCTTAATGACGACATTAGTCGTCAGCCTAATCTTGTCGGGATGCGGGCTTCACCCGAAGACCTAGGCTCCAATCCATACTGAAACTCAGATTTGAAGGGGTCCTCTATCTGGACATGGACAGTTCGAGCAACACCGCAAGGCAGGCTTCTTTGATCTTGGCAGTCTATCGAGGATCTCCTTTACCTCTCGGTGATCTTTGTGGGTTCACTGTGAGCATTCTATTCCTCCGAGGGGATGCTGTAAGTGCCAGAGAGCGACGGGCAGTATGGTGGCGCGCGCACGTGATTGAACTCTTTTTGGAAATGAACCAACACCATCAGATCCCGAGGCAATTCTTACTAGCCTCATCACGAAGTCTACAGTGAATCTGACATGCTAGGCGTGTCCAGGGCGAGTGTCAACTCGGCCTAGTCTGCGTCCGGAATGCAGTGATGCAGGTTCGCAGGCTGGCACCCACATTCCTTTTAAATGCTCGTATTGATCGTCGGCTATCTTGTCGCGTTGAGCTCTCAGCTCATCAAATGTATGGGGAAGCGGACAGCAAGTCCAGGCCATTTCCCCCTTGTCATAGGACCTCGACCTCCCCTTCATACGCAAACCTTCTCAAGGGCCAGAGATGTCGAGAGTCAGTGTTCAATTCATTCCGAGAAATGTTCGTTTAATGTTGACATTTTGTAGGGCTTTTCAGACCGTGTCTTGCGTCTCGTTGACTTGAGGGCGCTGACAGCTGTCTTGCGCGCGACACGCAGCCAATTGCGAGGAAAGAATGCTTCCTCTAACCTGCAAGCCAGTGCGATGTGCGCGTTTATTGGGACCTGTATGTGCTTAGCGGGTCAATGTGCATATAAAACGTCTCGCGTTCCGCATATTCTGTGTGTCGATGAAAACTTCTCCAATGTACAACCGAGGTAGGTGTCCGCTCACTATTGTTTGAAACTTGAAGCAGACCCCTTCTGCCCAAACAGCTCTTATTATGCTTCCTCTTTTCTTGTCCGTGTGTTTCGGTAGCGTCTTGCCAGGCGCGTTCTCTAGTAAGTGCACTCGCTCATGACATAACTAAAATTAATGAGTACTGTCTTCAGGCAATAGTGCTCGTGATCTCCTCGAGGCACGAATTCCGACCTTGTTCTTCGAAGCTACTACGAGTTGGATCTGGACGGGAGAGCAAAACTCGCTCGGCGTTACTTCCTACAACGTTAATCAACTTAGTTCTGCATCGCCCACATGTCTTACCGTCGCCCTTGCTGCGTAAGTCTACTGCTATATTCATCTTTACCCTGACATCTAACAGTAGGGTCTGAACAGCGATAACGGCTATGTTTTGTACGTTAATGGCGTCCGCATCGGCGACAACCTCAGTAAACTTGGCTTGACTTCGTCTTTCACCGAGGCAGAGGTGTACAGCGTTCCTCTCAATTCGGTTGGGGCTAACGTGATCGCGGTCAACGCGACGAACGTTGATGTCGGCTCGCGTGCTGCGCTGATTGCCACTGGTGTCGTCCAATATAGCGACGGGAGCCAAGTGCAATTTGGTACGCGTAACACGTGGAAGACGTTGAAGGCAGCGATTCCCTCGGGCTTCCAAGCGACTTCTTTCAACGATGCATCATGGACTGCAGCTGTAGCCGAAGGGGGACAGGGTACTAGTCCATGGGGCTTTACGACGATACTCCCGTTTACTGGGACGGAATGTGGCGTGCTTTCGATTTAATTATGGGTCAGGATTGAATGGAATACGGTTTTGATATTGCAGTCCTGCAAGGGCCGGACCGAAACTAGTGGCCACTGTGAACCCCCATCGGTGCTGTACCACGGTGTTATCTCGACCGGCATACTTTAAGAAGTATAGCGTATAAAAGACGATTGTCCCTAGATTTGACGCCACATAGGAATGGCTAGGCAAATGGATCGAAAATTGCCCGGACGCCACTGTCGTCGGTATCACCGGTGTGTGAAGAATAGTATAAATGGCTATACCGTCGTGATGAGTGGGCATCATGGAAGTTGTGTAAGGTGGCTTTAGAACTCTGAAGCGGAAGCAACATGTTGAGTTGGAATGATGTTCTTCGATTATGCTGACGATTGTGGATCCTTGTGACCGCTGTAAGTACAAAACGATAACTTCAGTGGAGAATTGAAATGGTATTGCAGTACCTAGATCACTGGCAGGCATATAAGTCACCCCGAATCTTGAACACAGGCAGACCAGATCTCAGGGTATCAACGAATCGTCAGACGACTTCCGGGCGGAACTGAGCACGCTCAATTGCAAGGAATTTGCGTTATACGCTTAGTCTTCTCCGGGCTCTGGATTATAGAGTTCTCCGAGGTCAGTTCGTGACTGCTGTCATGTCATTATTTAATGACCACAGGTAGGAGAGGGCTGGATGATTTGATCAGTCCCGGCGAATACTGCCCTCGGTGCACGGTGTACTAAGTTTTAAATAGGATTCGGCGCTTCGGAAGGTCCTCAGAAAGAGGTTCAGCGGAAGAGGGAGACGGCAGAATCTGGCGTTGTTGGTCAGGCGGTCGACAGGGCCTTCGCTGCACCGATTGTTGATGACCGGTCGAGGAACTAGTACGGGATCTTCTGGGTGTTCATCATCTTCAACATCCCCGCGGCGCTGTTCCTGTACTGGTTTAAGTGGGGCTGATGTTGAGACATCTTAGTATACTTACACTGAACGCTGCCAATTCTATTGGACTTAACAGGTCGGATGGGCCTGCGACGCTGCGTTGAATTTAATAGAAGCCCGCAGCGGTAGTTCTGTTTCCCTATGCGACGTCATAGGCCATGTCGAGGCTTGCGCGCAAGAGAGGATATTACACAACGACACGACGCACCCGCAAGAAACGGACACAACCTCCATTGATGATCTTAAGAGGACAGCACGTGAGGGCGATGATCTTGGTCCCAAAGCTCGTCGAAAGACTGTTCGTAGAAGGGCGGACGGGGTGGCTTGCGCTTCTGCGTGAGGACCTCGTTGATCAGCGATACTGTTGGGTTGTTTTGAGTTTTGGAAGGGTCACAAGTACTTTCGAGATTCCTGGCCGTCACAGGGGGGGCAGTAATGGCTAGAGTCTTTTCCATAAAGTCGCAAAGTTATTTGAGACGAGATTCTCCCCGAGATGACACCAATTGAACCAGTAGTATTCATAGATTCAAGTTGACGAAGGCGGTGGGTGATAGAGGTAGGTAAGTCTCAGTCCATAATACAAGGCTGAACGTCCGTCTGTCAGTAGAATGCTAGCGTTAATTTTGTCGGCCAGGATGGTGGTTGAAGGCCGCGATCGGACGAGGCCGTGCATTGCCTTTTTGAGCTTGGACCACGACACACTTCTAGCCCGTCGTTGTGTGCTGCGACCATGGACTTTCTATCGCAGACGTATACAGCGCTACGTGGCCCGACTGGGGCGCCTCAGTCAGCGACGGATACGATATCCCGGCTCAGCGACAGGCTCTCACCAGCTACCCTCCTCTCCGATCGACGCGCGTCAGTGCTTGCGCTCAAGGGACTCACGCGGGATTGGAAAGCGGAAGTCGGGGAGCGCGCCCTCAGCAGGCTGCTAGAGGTGCTATACAACGACGCCCAGGTCGACGCAGACATTGGCAAGGCCGTCCTGGAGACACTCAATCTGCTCTGTGATGTCGAGGACGGTGCTGAGATCGGGTCCAAGCACAGCGACGCCGTCTTGGCTACGGATAAGACGATACACACTCTGTTCTCCCTTTTGGCCGACAACACCTTCTACGTTCGCTTCGCGACTCTTCAATTCTTGTCAACGTTGCTGCAGAATCGAAGGCAGGTAGTACAAGGCTATTTCCTGACTGCATCGAGCGGGCCAACAAGTGTGGTATCCGTACTGGAGGATCAACGAGAGATTATTAGAAATGGTACGTGTCCGCAGTATACCATTGACCGCGTATCTAATCAGGAATACAGAGGCGATTAGCGTTGTACAGGCACTCGTGGCATCTAGTCCGGATATTCAGAAGATATTGGCATTCCAAGGCGCCTTTGAAAAACTCTTCAATACAATAAGGCAGGAAGGAGGTGTTGAAGGCGGCGCAGTCGCTCACGAAGCGCTGGCATGTGTCGACTCTCTACTACGCTTCAACTCTTCCAACCAAGTAAGCATTTGATATGACCAAGTATTGCTACTGACTTTATCTAGAGCTACTTCCGTGAAACAGGGATACCCCCAATGCTCTGTTCACTTCTCCAATTCCCATCCAACATCACTCCCCAACAACCTCCACCTCAAGACTTTGCCCTGCAGTTTTGGGACGATCAGAAACTCAGTAACGCATCGTATGCTGTCGCCATCATTGGTATGCTGCTCGGATCCAAAGGAGGCAGTGTATGTCTTCACCCCATCTTCTTTGGCACGCATGAATCGATATAGATTTAGGAGCAAGAATCTGCTACTTTTACGCGTTTCTTGCTAGAACTCGCACTGGCCTCTAATGCGCCGACTCCCCTCAAATCACAAGCCTTACATCTCCTTCCACCCAATCTAAACTATCCGCTTTCTGAGCTGGTCGTGACACCGTACATGCCGGTTCCCGAGACAAATGGAGAGGAATGGGATCGATTGGAGCCTTCATCTGCTTTGGATGCCCTTGTCGAGCTCGCGCTTCACGGAGAGTACAACGGCCTTTACGACGACAAGAAGCTGAAGGACGGTCTTGAGCTTAGAGCTGGTGCCGCGAGCGTCTTTGAGGTGAGACCACGTTGAATTCCATCGTCTAGTAGGTGCTGAAACAGCCGTAGAATTTTGTACGGAAAGACGAAATCAAGGAGGCCATCGTCAAGGCCATGGTTCCCGATGACGGCAGCGCACCTCCGCCAACACCATTATTACAAGCGCTCGCGTCTCCCCACAATTCTCCTTCCGCAGGCATCACCAGTACACACCTAGCGTCTATAATCTTCGCCCACCTCATCCGGTCGTCACCCCAGGCCAAGACCACCGCGCGGCTTATAATGCCTCGACTAGCTCCCGCATTGGAACAAGATGCCGGGGGCTCGTTCTTTGTTCCCGCAGATGGACCGCCGCGGACTGCGCCACCCGAACCACCGGCAGAGGACGACGACGACCCACAGACTCTTCTGCAAATGCTGAACGAGAATCTGAGCTTGGCTTTTTTATCACGATCGCATGCGAACAACTCCGATCGGGAATCGCGGGAGTGGGAGCGTCTTATTGTGGGATATCTAACTTTGTTGTCACAATGGTTATGGGACGACCCCGCGGCTGTGCGGGAGTTTTTGAACGCTGGAGGTCTGGGTGTGGTAAGTGATTCTGTTTGACTGATGCCGTTGCCCTGACTGTGAGTTCATAGCTTGTAGAGCCCATAAACCATATCACTGATGCCGAGTCGCTGGTGCCATGTTTATGTGCGTTCCTATTGGGCGTGTGTTACGAATTTAATCGGGAGCCTGGTGAAATTACGAGGTAGCTCGACGTTCTTCACCTTGTGATATGAAACTCAATGGTTTGTTTGAAGGCAGACGATACACTCTATCTTGCATCGCCTGGGAGTTGACGCTCTCGTCGGATGTGTATCGCGCTTACGCGAAGACGATCGGTTCAAGGCTGTTGGCCCCGACTCGGTCGTGTATCCGTACCCGCCTACCTCACATATCCAGTCCGCAGGCGCGGCGGCGACAGCTTCGAAAGAGGCGGAAGGGGAGATATGGTTTGATTGGGCTTTTGTGGACTTCTGGAAATCGAATTATTGTGAGGACTCTAGCGTCTGCCATCTGTTTGGAAGGATGCTGATTTTATGCACAGATACCGTTCAGCGGGGCTTCTCGATGGAGCCAGATCAGCTGTCTTCCTCATCAGGTCTGCTAGTTTTGGTTTTGAGCCAAGGAAACTTGTTGACGTGCCTCTATTACAGTGCAAAGCGCCGAGACAATTATGCTCATCGCTTCACTGCGGGAAACTGTACGCAAACAAGCGGACGAAATCACTGCCTTGCATGCGCAGTTGAAGCAAGCTTCTGGTAGTTCTGACGAGGTGCGTTCTACGTGCCTTTTCCGCTCTGGCTTCATGCTCAATCCACTTAAGGTGACGGCGCTTAAGACGCAGGTAACGTCGTTGTCATCACAACTGGAGAGTGCGGAGGAGAAGCGCAAGGATGTAGAGAAGGAGCACGAGGATTTACTTGTTCTGCTCGATGAGATTAGCAGCAAGCGTGCGCGGGACAAGGAAACTATGAAGACGGCGGGGTTGGAGGTGTCTGATGATGAGGCTGATGACGACGAGGATGATGATGATGAGTAGTAGAAGAGCTGGGTTTAGTAAATTATAAGCTCTGAATGTGACTGACCAGTACGTGAAAGTTGGTTATGACCGTATTGTTGTTCGCTCCCGGAGGCAACCTCTCCCAACTCTAACACTTGTGTAAACGCTTACGGTCATGGAACCTCTTCGTCGCCTTTTCCCCAAGGTACGCTTCTGTTGTGTTTTATTCTTGTGATATATATGGCTTTAGACTCGATGATTGGCAGTTGAGCAAGCAGGAACGGCATCTGCCGACGAACTGCCGGATTGGGACTGTGATCGGGTGCGCATGTCAGGTCTTTTGCCTCTTGCCATCTGCGCCTTCTCTCTCATGCCCTCGTTCTTAGCTGTAGCCTCAGAATTTTGCCTTTCGCCCACCGTCCCTTTTTCTTTAGTTTGTTTCTCACGCTTGGTGTACTTCAAGATTTCGCTAATATACTTTGCGGTCAGAAACGCGCCCCCCTCATCGGGGGAGAACAGTAGAGCCCTCAAGAACGTTAAGCTTGCCACCTCGGGATAAGCTGAACTCGCAGTGGTTTTCAGATGTGGCAGATCTTCTTCAAGAATCTCTCGTGCGCCGCCAGAAAATAAAGGTCATTTATGCACTCAAACAGTACATGCTCGCATACCCGACACAATCTTTCTTCGCGCGGGATTGCCGGACGATTCTGAACATGATGGCCGAGCCTCTCCACCGCCTCCCGGTGTTCAGAAACGGGGACCTTCAAGTACGTTCTTAGCATCAGGGGGAACCGCAAATGGGAGCTTCTCGGCTGCAACCTCGAGGTCGTTACACCACCCTGCCTTCCCCAGCATATAGAGTGTTCTGGCACTTGTCAAAGCTGCCTTCGCAAGGTGACCATCCTCTAAGCCTATGGCATATTCCAGGAACCCCAGGAACCCCAAGGTGAGCATATAACACCCGACCCGGACAGGCATTATTCCAGTCTCCGTGTACAGCGGTGCTTTCATTGACTTCTTACCTAGGCGCAGCATTCGGCGTATGAACCAGTGGTATAGATTCTGCCCCGAAACGCGGCACGATCGAAACCACAGCAGATGGTGTACTGAACCGCCGTTACCCGTTATCCCTTTCCGTACGCGAGGACGCGGAGCCGCTGGCGACGCTGGAGATCGTGCTACGTTTCTGAATCTTGGAAGCGAGGGCAGTTGAAGCATGAGGCATGCATGCGGTGTGATGCGTTTCACGGAATTCCAGAGCTATCAACACTGGATATGACTGACGACGTGGTCGTTGGCAAAAGACCGGTCAGTCCAGCGGAAATGTACTGACCGGTTCAGTGGATTTCAGCAATCACTGCAGCGAATTTCCTGAAATCCACTGCCAAGGCGTTTGGGAGTGTAGCCTTACCGGTGACCAGCTGGGCAGTGCCGCAGTGGGGAGCGCGCCCAATCATCATCGCCCAACTCTTGTGGGTGCATGGTGTATATAAGACCGAGGGCAGGTCTGCCTTCGTCATTCAGCGCTCAGCTTTTCACCTTTGCGCACTTTTTACGCACGTTTTGTTTCTAGGAATGTTTCATTCCCTTCTTCTTCTTCCTCTTTTCTTTTCTTGGGCGATTGGTGATCTTGTACGTTCTGTTTCAACATTGCGTACATTTCACTCACTCGTTCTCTACTTTCAGGTTCCCAACCCGACCGCACCTGTCAATTGGACTACATGCGAGAATCAACCCGATGATAGCTTGTTCTCTTGCGCTTATTATGATGTCCCACTCGATTGGACCGACCCAAACGACACTCGGAACGCGACGCTCTATGTTGCCAAATATTCTGTACCAAAGAAGACCAAGGGAACATTGTTTGTCAATCCTGGTGGACCGTACGTAGTCGCCGATTTATGTTGGACTGCTCAGTGCTGACTCGACAAATGGCTAGTGGTGGGAGTGGCGTAGACTTTCTTATGACAAAGAGCACCGTAGACCTCCTCTTGGCCATTACTGGCGGCATGTACGACCTCGTCGGCTGGGATCCTCGAGGAGTTGGACAGAAAACATTGTACGTATTTTCCACGTCGCTCCCTCGTGTCGTGCTCAATTGAACGTAGCCCTGGAGCCGCCGTATGCTTCGAATCTGATGAAGACTACGTCGAATACTGGAACAATACAATCCTCCTTGGTTTTGAAGTCCGAGGCAACTTGACGTACCAGCCAGACATCGATACCATGTACTCTCAAGTCGATGTTATGGCGGAACGTATGGCAGGGCTCCGCGAGAAATGTACTTCTATACCAGGCGGAGGGCAATACCTCGAGTACGTTGGATCTGTGGCTACTGTTCGAGACATGGTTAGCGTCGGGTTATCCACTCCATTTGACCCCTTAATCATTTTCTCTTCAGGTTGCCTTAGTGGACGTTCTGGATGGTGTGGGCGCACCCATTTATTATTATGGGATCAGTTAGTAAGCCACCGTTGTTTTTATATCGTGCAAACCATCTAATCGAATGTTACTAGTGGAACCGTTTGTAAGTCCTTGTTCATTCACGTCATTTAAAGAAACTAAGCCGGCTTAGTGGGTAATATCGCGGCCAACATGTTCCCCGAGGTACATCCTTCATCTTCGATCAACGAGCGCCTATTTCTAACAAACGTCTGTTAGCGCGTAGGCAGGATCATCATCGACGGAGTCATGAGTCTGAAACATTATGCTCTCGAGCAGCCTTACCTCGTTCGTTGTTTGTCTTACGCTGCGCTCCGATTGCTGATAATTTGACAGCAATGGGCGCGTCATGTTGAGAGTGCCGATGAGGCGCTACAAGGTGCGTTTCAACTTTTGCGTCTCATAAAGATGCCGACGAATATGAAATGTGTGCAGCATATGCTGTTGCTTGCGAGCTGGCCGGTCCCGAAGGATGCATTCTTGCTGACGATTCTCTCACCGATGGTGACATTTTGAGATGGATACAGGACCTCACTAACGTACGTATCCACTTGTCACTTCCTTGTATTTATGACTAACTTCGTGGTCAGCTTGCCTACGATTTCTACGGAGACGGACGAGTCCTGAAAGGCTCGCTATGGGTTCGCTCGTATATCTTTGATCACCTCTATCAACCCAGCTCGTGGCCCGATCTCACAACCACGTTGTACAAAACATGGGTCGACTACACGTCAACGCCACCTTCCACCGCTCCCGAAGCTCGGGCCGAAGATCCCTTAGGAGCCCTAGATTACTCTGTCAATGCGATACAGTGTGGTGATGCCACGGATCCTGGCAATACGACATTCAAGGACGTCTTTGATGAGCTAATAGACGTCACTAGAGAAGTATCAGGTTTCTGTAAGACTTTTCTTCCTTTCGTGATGCAGCTCAAGCTGATGATGATGTCGTCTAGTCGGACCGATGTTCAATCAGTACATGATCTGCCATGCATGGCCTGCGCGATCCAAGGAACGCTTCCAGGGTCCGTTTGACAGCAAACTGGCGTATCCTATTCTCGTCATTGGGAATACGGCTGATGTATGTAGACTCCCCTCGATGTCTGGTGTTCTGCTGACCGAAACGATGTAGCCTATCACTCCACTGAAGGAGGCTGAAGCGGTGAACGACGATTTCGGAGACTCTTCGTATCTCATCACGCAGCACGGAGCTGGGGTAAGTCAAACCTTTATCTAGAGCGTGGAGTGGTTTGCTGATGCGCATACTATAATAGCACAGCTCCTTGGCCCAGCGCTCGGATTGCACTCGACAGATGACAGCTGCTTATCTTATCAACGGAACTGTAAGTTCACTCTGCAATCTCCATCTACAATACTCACTGGGCGCGCTACAGACACCTCACAATGATGCCACCCTCTGTGAAATCCTCGACATCCCAATCTTCCCCAACGCCACAGGCAACGGTGTTACGTCCGGAGACGTCTCGTCCAAGATCAAGGAACTCAATGCGGCCAGTGCCAGTCAGGCTGACAACAGCGACGATGACGATGAACTAAGCAACGTGAAGGACGAACGACGGACGTTCATGATAGCTACGATTGCTTTGGGCGCGGCGACTGTCGTCCTGGCGTTGGTGGTGATTGGGTTGATCTGCTTCAGACGCAACAAGAAGCGCTATGTGAAGATCCAAGGGCATGACCAGGATGAGCCTCGTTGGGCAAACCAGTAACCATATTGTATTTGAACATTTTCGATTAGTTCAGCCGACAGCGACAAGATGTATCGGACCAGAAGATTATGCAACATGCCGTTACTATTACATTTGTGGGGATCATTGAATCGTTATACAGTTATTGTTCATGAATTCTTGTCGTCACGGCATTTCCGGCTTTGCATGACTATCATCATCGCGAATCTTGACATTGTGTGCATCGAGAACTTGGCGGTTGTCGATTTCGTCTCCGAATACAGCGGCCATTTGTTCGAGCGTTTTCCCTGGTAAATTGTAAGTATGAGCCAATGCCGACAGGAGGAGGGAAGCTGTAGTACCTTTGGTTTCGGGGAAGAAGAAGAGGATTACGACGAAGTCGCAGAAGTTCAAGAGGATGAAGAGCAAGTAGAACTTCCACCCGACGTTGTCCATCGCCAGTGGGGAGACCTGCCGAAGTGTTACAATTAGTTTGGAACCATGGATTGACCATTGTACGCACCTGACTCAAGAGCACGTTGAATGCCCAGTTGCAACAAGTCGCCACCGCTGTGCCCATAGACCGCACCGACGTTGGGAAGACCTCAGCTGCCAGCACCCAGCTGACGGGTCCGAAACTCAGCGAGAAGTTGACGCTCGTCAAGAAGATCATGGCGATACCGGCCCTACAAGTGATAAGAAGGAGTGCACGTTTAATCAGCGCTGAGAGTTACCTTTGGGCCGTAGCGTTTACTTGATCAGCAGGCGCACCAGGAGGGTTGGTGGCTACAATGGCAGCAAGAATTGAGAATGTGACGACAAAGCTTCCGGCGCCGTATAGAAGGGGCTTCTTTCGTCCGACTAGATCCAGGATGAAGATGATGAAGCTGTGGCGAGCCAGTCAGCTTACTATGTCACCTCGATAGCAGAGGAAGCTCACAAGAGATTCGCGATTGGACCAACAGCCCGTAGATACCCTGTACGAGAAGTGCCTTGCTCCCGGTGACACCCAAACTCTCGTACATCTGCGGTCCGAAATAGTTGAGGACTTTCAGGGGAGGAATCAGTTACTTTGGATATCAGGCAGAATTTACAACAGGAGCGCACCATTAATACCAGTGAACTGACCGAAAATCTGCACTCCACAGGCAACCAGCGTCCGCCTCATCATAGCCGGAGTGGACCATAGATCGCTCAGCCTCTTGCTCTTCACTAGCTGCTCCGCCTTGATGGTCTCGTACATCTCAGTGAACTCCGCATCCGCCGCTTCCATCTGCTCCGGCGTCTTCGCGCCATGTAATTGCTGGACCACCTTGTGTGCTTCTTCATCACGGCCTACTTCAAGTAGCCAACGCTGTTTGCATGTGTGAGGCGAAGTAAAGGCAGGGAATTTGGAAGGGTCGTACAGGACTGAACGGCAAGAACTGTATTCCAACAAAAAGCAGTCCGGCGGGTACAAGCTGCATGGCCAAGGCCAGACGCCACGACGCGTCGCTGCCGATGAATTGACACCCATAGCCGACCCAGTTTGCGACGATAAATCCGATGCCTAGAAGTTGCTGGAAAAGGCCGACTAAAAGTCCTCGAATCTTGGGTGGCGCAATTTCGGTGTTGTAGAGTGGGACGGTCATGGAGAGTACTCTGGACTTTTGTGAGAACACAGAAGAATACAACCAACGGAAAGCCACCCGATGGCGAAGCCACCGATGATACGTCCCACGAGGAGGGTGGCGACGTTGTTAGCGCCACATTGCATTGCACAGCCCCAGAGTGCGAAGAGGGATCCTAACTGGGAGAATGTTGGAATAACATGGTGGAATAGCGCTCGCCTGACGTACTTGTATACTTCGTTTACGACCATATTTGTCGCATGCCCTGGCACGATCATTCAGAACTTGGAATTTGCGAAGAAACGTGGGCTCACCACCCAGCCAGCATTGCTCCAAAGAAGCATCCACCTTCGGCCGGAATTCGATAGTGAGATCATGCCGCGGTCGAACGTCGAAATACGCACCATTGAAGGTAGAAACCACCGCGCCTTTGATGTCTGGATCGTCTCCGAACTTGTCCAAGTAGTATTTCATGGTAATGACAGATGCAATAATCCCACTGAGAAAGCAATGTCATTTTTCCGGTGGCTGCTAGAGGGACGAGCCATTGCATACCTGTCATAGCTGTTGAAGAGGATCAAACGTTAGAGGATGGGATGCTACGAGTTTGATTACCGAAGACGCGTACCCAAAGAGAAAAGCACCTGTTCGAGTCATCAGTTCCTGTCTCATGCTCGGATGATACGATAGGACAGGACCTACCTATAGAGGAGAAAGAGGCCAGGAAAAGGTTGTAGAAAAGGCCCATGGCGTGTTGATATTGGGTGGTGTGGTGTATAGTATGATTGTACATGTACTTTGCCCATCGCGAGTTTTATACCGAGCCCAGAGGGTAAAGAATTTCAATACCAGTCCGGAGAATCCCCGCGTCACATCGTCATGCGACGAAGAAGAATCCGGAGCATTGTATAGAACGGAGCTGGTGCAGAAGCATAACATGAGAACATCGGAAGGTCTCTTAGGTATCCTTGTGAGCGCTCACCACGTAGTTCGCGTCCATAGAGGGGTAGGACCTGCGTCTATACGCCGGTCAGAGATGTGACTCTATCTGAAAGGTACGCGTCTGGATTATAGATGAACGACGCCAGTGTTCCGTCCTAGCCAGACTCGGCGTCCAGATGAAGATATAGACCGAGCGGCAGAGCGGTCCGCTCAAGACGTGCCACGTTCCGCGTCTGGGGTCAGGCACATAGAATGTGTTCCGTGTGCGCCAAAATTTCGATGAGTCCATACGGCTACAAGACCCGTATTCCTTTGCAATACTGGGCAAATAGTAGGATGATAGTCTATGCGAGGAACAAGACGGGGCCGCGACTGAATCGGACTGATCACCTCTTTTGAACGAGACGCAACTGGAAGAGCAAGCGAGCCGCCATGTGTATTTTACGTGGGTTCTAGGCCAAGTTCTAGATCCTAACGCCTTGAAAGTCTAGCGTGCTCAACGACTCTGAAATAATCCCGTAAAATTTCTACTCACAGAGCCGAGTGACCACAAAGTGGCTAGCGAATCTCTCGTCATTACATATTTCCTCTGTAGTGCTATCAGACTGGGACGCAGTAGGTCACATCGCGTGATCGCCAATCACTGTCTGTCTGTGACTCTGATCAGTCCGCCAGCTTCGCACCACGATGTTTCATTTTTGCCAGAGGCCGAATCTGCTTTGACACGAGGCAGAAGATATGCAGTACAGCGAGTTCGAGTCCTTTCGTTCTCCTTCGGTACACTCACCTGCTTCCTGTCCTAGATCGCGAAAGGAAGGAGCCCTGTGCTTCAAAGCTGTGATCGCCAAGTACAGTCTCACCACGGTCTCAGCCACTATGCTGATAATCGAAAGATCGGCGTTCGCGCATCGCATATATGGAGATATTCAATTTAACCTTGCAGCGAGAAGGCGTATCATAACCACCGCTTACAAGTACTTCTAGCTTCTTCGCGCATGACGCTCCTTCGTTATTTTGTGCGTGTTTTCTCTTATCTTTCCAGACTCATTCACTCGGTGGTGTCTTACACGGAAGTAGTTTAAGATATCAACGGCGCGATGATAGCAATGCGAGATGAAACTAATAGATAAAGCTCGAAGAACTACCCTCGCAGCACTTTAAGCCGCTAGGTAAATCCCCTAGCAGCACCTAGATGATTCTTCGCTTCCTGCTCGTTGTTGGCTGTGCCTCCCTTCTCGCAGTCCAAGCTCACCAGCCCTCGGCGTACCTGGACGCGTTTGAAGAGTTCCTGCATGGGTGAGTTTTACCTGACTTGATATTATCGTTGCATTACTGATCATCCTGTAGATTCATCAATTCCACGGACATCGTCGCAGCAGGCGAGAGTCCATCGTTGGCCAGTGACTGTGTTGGAAGAGTTGACTTGACAACTAGTGAGTATACTTGCTCTAGCGATGATACTTGCTAACGATTTTCTCCTCAGCCTTTGTGGGCTCACAACTCAACACTGGTTCGTAATTCTCTCATTAGTATTCACCGCGTATTAACTTAACTCTAGAATATCTTTACGGTTTATCCAGCGACGTGGCCTCTCTCAACACGACTCAACTTCTCGGCGTTCCTATCAACGCGTCTGTTCAATCTCTCGCTACAGAAGGCTCGCTTGTATCGGCCAGCGTCATGCTTAGCATGTTCTACAAGACCATATCGTACACGCTCCCCGTCCAGGTCGACATGTGGCTTGATTTCAACGACGACTTGAAGATACGGTCCTACGATGTCTCCTTCCGCAGGTTCCCGGAGGCTTTCGCATATCTTCTGCCGAAGTTGGGTCCTCAGATTGCTGCTGAGCTGAAACGGAGTACAGCGCTGCAAACCTTTCAACCTTGGTCGCTCAGAGAGCAGCGATTGACATCTGCAATGTCTCCACGGACTACTGCACTGGTGACAATCAACAATATTCATCGTAAGTCTGATCTGGTCCTTGATGATTCCATCGCTGATTCGGTTTGATGCCTAGACACAACGCGTGCATGCAGTTCATGCTTCAGGATGTCTCATTTGGGGAGATTTGGGAAGCTGGTCAAAGCACCACAGCGTGCAGGTTCGTTATAGACAGTTTTTTCATCATCCATAATCTTAACCTCGTCTCAGATACTTTTACAAGAACATGGTCAAATTCCGCCCCGAAGTTCATTGCGCCACATTGGCCATCAGGTGGTGACATGTGCAGTAAGTTCGGCACAGAATGCGTAAGACTTCGTCTGACTCGCGTATTCTAGTACCCAGAGATTACGAACAAGTTGCAACCGCGTTTCCCTTCTCCCACACGCTTCTTGCCCCGAGCGGGACGCTCTTGTCTGAGGACGTCAAAGGATTGTCAAACCAGACGCTCAAAGAACTTGTGAAGATCACCGTGGAGCAGGTATACCCACGACTGTAGCCTCCGTAAGTCGCGCCATCTCGTTGACGCTGGATATACTGATTCCCAATGCAGTACCCGATACCGGCTTTGCTCTACGCTCTCATCCTGTACATCATGGCAAAGGCCGTTCAACTTGGCCTTGACCGCTGGTCGCCGACCTTCCGACAACTGTCGTTTGAGAATCAAAGAAACACCGTCACTTGTAAGTCGCTTTCGTTACTGGGTGACTTTCCATAACGCTGTGTAGATTAAATTCAATCAAAGGTTAAGAAAAAGCTGTCTTGCCGAGCCCGCCGACCGTCCTAAAGGGTCTTCGGGGCTGTTCGCTCCACTTTTGATGGCAAAACAGCGTCTTCAGATTTTGAGTCTGGGTGCGCACCCTCCCTCCAGACTCAGATGTAACAAAATGATAGTTTGAACATCCGAATTCGGCAGAAGAGAGGCGGCATCCCGTCGGCATGCCGTGTTCATATCCCAATGTGGATATAACGGGCGCCATGACTGCTGCGCCACTATTCAGCGTTTGCTGGAGCCTGACTGAGCCAGAATGGCCAACACTTTCACCAGAAACAGTGTGAATTTAGCACTGAGGCAATACAACAGCTTCCTGCTAGCCAGGTAAACTGGAGAGTCCTTATTTCTTGTGATTGTAGATACTAAACAGGCTTATGGTTTAGATTCCGACTAGATAGTCACGATGATAACTGTCCCTGACCTGTTTGAAGATGATTTTGAATCTAAAATCGTTATGGAAAGTTATCCACTATATTCTTAAAAACATGTCTAACGTTACTTTCCAGACGTTCTTAACGCGATATGGACCACTGTTGCGTTGGTTTTTCAGGGTTTATCATCTCCCATGCTCCGCCAGGAGTACTCCTTGGAAGGTTTATTGCAACTTCATATTGCAACTGTCCTTGTCTCTGTTCTCTGTGCGTTTTGTGTTGGAATATATTGAAGTGCTCGTGTGCTCGAGCATGTTCACACGTACATATGGTCGCGACGTGTCTTCTCCATAGGATCTGCGCGCCACCTCTTGGCTTACTCATCCTACGTACTATTCTTAGCTGCATGTTCTCATATTTAAGTAGGTACTTCAGGATGTATTCTTCACTCGTTTGCTTTAGAGCCAATGCACTGTGTGCTCAGCAAGCGTGCCCGTTCCGCTGACTAGCGCGCGTATCGACACCTGCGTCGCGTGTTTTCCAACATTTTGTATCCTATGTATGCGGGTCTGATAATTGACATCGTTTCGTAGATATCTTTGAACTTACTTATCGCCCGAGCATGCGCTGGCCGCTGCTCATACATCACTTCTGCGTGAGTTTCTCCTTCGAAAAGTTTCGGGATCGGTAACTGATATTTCTTCAGACTCTGTTCGCTACCATCTTCGTGCAGATCATCCTTCAAATTACGATGCATCCTGCTCTTGGAGTCGTAGGTATCATTTGGTTATTCCAAGCCACGACGGATCTATAGGGTGGGAATTGCGCTCGCGCAATTCAGTCCAGAGTAAGATATAAAAAATATTAAATTTAAATTTTTACGTAAATAATGACGCTGTGTTTAGCTCCTCTCAATGTTGATAAGTCTCTATTTTCTGTCAAAGTTCCATCACGTATGGCCATGGCACCTTGAATACCATCATACGCCCAAATAAATCTATTTGAATCAATATAACGAGCAATAAAGTGACCCATACCTCTAGATATTCCGGGTTCAACAAAATAAATTATTCCTTTTAGTCTATAACGTAAATTCGGAACATGAGTTTCAGCAGTTAAGTCATATTCGAAATTAAGATTAGGAGAGTTGATTGTGTGGAATACAAGAAATTCGATAGAATTATTTAATGTAATACGAGAAGTAGTTTGTTCACGACAGCCACAATCACATAAATTCCGTAAAATAGTAAAATGCTGATTTATATGATATTGTATACTTTGGACATTGTTTCTTAAATAAATGCAAGGTGTGTCTTTTGATCGTAATCTGTAAAGATATCGACAACCTTTTCTGATTTGCATAGGAGTATTATATAATATCATATTCCAAATCTCCATGGCACCTACGCCATCTCCAGGATGATAATCGGCATCAATAGTTTCAGTATATCTTTGTTGGATTATAGTACGAATTCTTTCTAATTCTGAGATATTGAATCCAGCTTCTTGGACAACATCAGAAATATGAGAGAATTTATTATTAGACCGATTTGTAAAAAATGTTTGAAAATGAACAAGATTTTCCTTACTAATATTTGCTATGATAAATATAACTGAATCAAATGTACAGCTATTATTTCTCCAACGAGGACCAGATGGATGTCTTATCAAATCTCTTGACTGTTCATGATCTATAGTGCGTATTTTAGGTAGTTTTGCAATATTAATTGTAGTAGTTTTCTGTTTTTTAATATTAGTCTTTGTAGTAGATTGTTTCTTCTTTCTTTTATTCTGAGTCTCCAATTTAGGTTTGTCTACTATTGACCATTTTTCGGTAGGATAAGGAATCTCAGTTGTATAATCACCTTTCCAATGAAGAGCAAAGTGCATATCTTTAGGGGCAGTAATTATTTTAAACTTTTTACGATATACATCCATTATTTCATAACGTGTTGTTCCTTTAATAGTTAAAAAGGTGCCATCCTTATCATGATATATTTTATTATTGATATCATTTAAAATTTCAAATTCACGAAACTCTTTAAGTAACTCAGGTAATTTTGAGAGGCCACCTGTTACTTTAGTTGTTTGCCAAGTATCTAGAATCAATGTTCCACTTGCTGTGCGACCTCGTGATAATGCTGTATAAATACCCATATGATCTCGAACATCTTTCAGATGTGCAACATTAATATCTAAACTTTTTCCTTGTGCAGAATGTATAGTGATTGCGAAATTTAAATCAACATAAGCTTGCTTACGCTTAATATTCATTTCGGTACCATTAGGTAAAAGGACCTTGATAACTTCTGCAGGTTCACAGGTGATAGGAACAACATTTTCAGGAAGGCCTTCAATATTTGGTTTAACAGGTGGATCTATTAATTCAATAAATAAAGTTTCTATCATTCTTTGTCCTCGTGATCCAGTTGTTTCATGCCAAGAGTGCACACGACCTTGTTGACTTTTTGTTACACTTAGATCTGTTTGCAATATTCTTCGTATTACTACAGGCATCCAATACACAAGCTTAGCTTACCAGGTGAACGACCAGTTGTAGAGCATGATTGTGCCCAAATTGCCTTTTGTAATTTATCTGAGATATCTGTTGTACGATGTCTTACTTTCTTTCGCTTTTTTGTTCCATCAATATCTTCTGAGCTTACAGGTTGATCTTCTGAAAAGAATTCTACTACTTTTTGATTAGTTTCATGTGCAAATCGTATAGCTCCTATTCGATTAAATTCATCACGATAGACATTTTTATAAGTAATTATAGGAATAGAACGGAATTGAGGCTGAGCGATTGAACGATCAGCTAGGATAGATTTCTCTTCTAAAGATCGTAAAAAGATAATATCCTCTACAGTGCAAGACTTATATCTCATATTTATTAATGCATTAAGTAAAGCTTTATCACGAGGACCTGTTATTTGAATTCGCTGAGTTGATCGAAGAATTACAACTGTTGTGAACTGATGCCATAATGCCTTTCCTATAGCCTTTTCTTGCTTAGTATACTTATCACCCTTATTATCGCTGTCGAAACTTTGAAATAATGACTGATCAAATACAGGTCGTAACTGTCCAAAATCACCAGCAGTTATTATATTAAGTCCTCCAAAGGGAATATCAGGCTTGCCTAATGCTTTTGCTAATCGACTACTAATCCTATAGAGGGCGCCACATCCAACCATTGAAATTTCATCAATAAAAATATATTTAGTCCCCAAGATAGTTGAGTTGATCTGTGATAGAACTTCGACACCAGCTTCATCTTTATCAAAGAAAGTACTAATTTTTAGAACTGAATGATAAGTAGAACCACCATATTGACGGCTGCAGTACCGGTAGGTGCAACAATTAATAATTTATATCGTTCATCTTTTTCAATAAAATAACAAGTTAATGCTTCTAATACACGTGATTTTCCTGATCCGCCCATTCCACCTATATACATTAAAAGTTGACTAGCAAAAGGATTAGTATTATGATTAATAATAATCCGAAATGCTCGCTCTTGTTCACTGTTTAAAGTAAATCTTTTAATAATTTCTGTTTCTAAGTCATTTTCAATTTCTGTAAATATTTCAGTTTTTTTTAGAAACATCTAATTCTGACTTTTTAGTAATAAGAACTTGTGTAGAAGTTTTGAATTTGTTATTAGTTTAGTAAATGAGGTATTTTCAGTATTACTTTGCTTCATCTCTTTCGCTTTTCACTTAAAGCTTCATTAGCTAAATTTAATGCTTGACTCCAGGTTTCTTCTTTCTCAGGATGGCTTGCAAGTAATTCAGGACTAAGATTTAGATGATTTGCATTATTCACTGCTCTATTCCATCGAGTAGACTCTGTAATAATTGAATGTATTGACTATCTTTTAATTGTGCTATATTTACTACTAACCCTATTTCAAGTAAATCACTCTCATAAGATCATTAATTGATAAATCAAGTCCTTCCATTTCTGTAAGTTTTCAGCATATTCTAAATGTGTTATATACTCATCTAACTCATTCCATCAGGATCAATAATTTTTTTCTTTTAATTGAGCACGATAATCATCACGAGCGTCGCACATTCATAACGTAGATGAAAATTCTGCATTACTTGTTTTTGTCGATCTGTAAATTCATATGTTGTGAAACACTGAGACCATGCTTGATCTTCAGTCTTTATCATGACCTTTACGCCAAGGTTTAAAGAAAACTAGCATAACACAACAGTAATATTCATAGTCTCCAGCATCTTGACGTGGTAAGGGCCCTCCTAAAAATTTGGAATTAAAGCTTTATCTTCAGGTAAATAGTTAATATGATGTGTATTATATAGTTCATGATCCTTATGAAATCTATAAATTCCAGGCTTTAATATATTATTATTTTGTGAGATATTTTCTGAAGATGTTTCAGTATCAGAATCTTCTTCTTCAGATGTTTCAGACTCAGAATCACTATTATTAATTTCTTCATCGTCAGTTTCAATAGAGTCTTCTTCTTCATCAGTATCATCTTCAGCTTTATTCTTTTTCGATTTCTTCTTAATATTTTTAATAACACATCGTCGTTTAAAATCATATAATGTCATGTGTTCCATCTCAAGGTCGAAACTTATAATCGTCAACTAGTGATCGTGCTACAATTCGTCCTTTTACTTTCTCAAAATAACCTTAGCTCCTTTTCCTTCAGTAGCATTTGTAGGATCTATCT